>MU223269.1:5763003-5775268 GCA_018584345.1 Thuja plicata
AAATGAAAGCCGGTCAATCCTTATAAAGGATACCGAAACCCTAAAAGGGAAACTAACTCAGAAAAGGAAACTTTCCTAAGTCTAACTTAAGCACTAAAGAGTAATTACTAAAGATTACTCTAACACTGAGAATAGATATGCACTATATCCAAAAGTGAACTGATGTATGTGACACAGATGTCTGATTAGTTCCAGGTATGTGCTTATGCTCTTATCTTCTTTAAGGGATTTATCTCATACTGATATCTTCATACTACTCTACTATATATCTTCTCTGACTATTTCTTTGACACTTCAAATATATCTTTACATTGCATATATATATGTTTATGCCTGAATAGATGCGACTATAAACAAGACCTTAGTCGGCCCAAAAACAACATTCACAACACTTCCAAACAAAATGGCTTAAGCATGTTTAAAACAATGTTTAATACATGATTACAAACTTATTGCAATAGGTTCTTAGCCTTTACATAATAAAATATTACACGCTAATCAAAGTAATGAAGTCGGCTTCATACTCTGTATTTTGGACTACTCGTGTACTTGTTCTTTCTGTAACTTGTCCATACTTCCATTATGTACCATGTGTGTATAGGTTAATAATAATAACATACCATAAAGCTTAAGTTTGAATGTGCATATCCTAATGTGATCATACACACATGTGTTGATGCCCTAATCGACTGCAAGTCACTGTTTTATTCTGTCTTCTACACTTAGTCAATTTTCACTTCATAGTTTACTGTCAAAAATTCATATGACTTTGTTGCCATAATGACAACACAAAATAAGCCATATACTCCCTGGGATTCAACTTGCCAAAAATCTCCCCCTTTGTCATTAATGGAAACAAAGGAATGTGGCCAAGTTACTCAAAATTGACTAACACCCAAAAACTATAAATTCTCATACATACACTACTCCCCATATATACTTTATTCATTATATACATTACTCCCCCTTTGAAATTAATGACAAAGGTGTCAAAAAACTTATAATTTTCTAGATACTCACTCCATGTATACATCTGGATATACAATCTGAAGATTCTTCATCTCTTGGCTACCAAAATGCCTTCATTGCATCGACTGTCTAGAGATGGGCACATAGAGCATATGTGAGCTTCTCCATTTTTATCAGATCCATGCAAGGACCTTGATCATACATGACAATAGTGACAACAATCTATTTGATGTTCTCATCCAGAACTACAAAGGAGGGTGCAAGTGCATTTCTCAACTGAGTCTGCCTGATCCTTATCTTATTGATCTCCATTTTAGATTTTTCTATCTTATCCAGTTGACCTTGGTAGATATTGTTGTAGATGTTCATGTCTTGTGTGGATGTTTCAACTAATTTTATAACACTGTAAACCAAGATATCTGCCTCTATCTTTTTGATGTGTTCAGAGGTTAGTATGCATTTGTCCATGCAGTTTGTTATAACCTTCCTTCCTTTTGCTGCCAATTCTTTCAACATAGACTGACCAATCTTTAATGAGATTAGATCTAAGGTAAAGTTCTTTACCAGTTCATTTAATCTTTCCTTTTTAGACTTATCTTCTGCAATTCTCATGGTTGATTCTACTAAGCTTGTAGAATGTGCTTTGAAGCTTGTTAGGATGTTGTCTACATCATCAAATGATTGAATTTTTGCTACTTTCTTGTCCGCAGACACTAGGTCATTCAAAGTATTTACTGATTCCAAGAAGAGAGGGTTTGTCATAACCTATTTCTCTTTGGCTTTTTCCATGGCTAGCACACTGATCATTATTAGATCTTCTTCTCCCCATGCATCTAGACTTGCTGAGTCAAGATTTAAGCTTGACAATAATGAGTTTGATGGTTGAATGGATGGTGTGAATATAGTATTCTGACTAGTATACATGCATTCAAGTTTTACTAGGATTTCCATAGCTGGTATCTCATTAGTTTGATTGTCTTGTTCTTTATTCAAATCTATTGAATCATTAGGGGGGACTTCATCTTGTTGTAAGGATGTGTCATCAGTGCATACCTCCTTTGTTTCTTCAGTGCTTACAAATGCTTTATCAACTTTGTCCATATCATTATCAAAATTTTTCATGGATATCTTGATATTATCAATCACTATAGTATCCCCTAAATATTTTGTTGTATCATAAGTTATTGAAACTAAGGGCGCTGACACCTATGGACTTGTCTTAGGTGCATTCTGAATTAATGGTTCTACAACCTGTTTAGGAGGAACTGGAGTTGCCTTAGTTGTAGGTGTTTTTGATGGATACATATGTCTATCCAAAAATACCCACTCAAATGATTTATGAGTCTCTTCACCAACCAGATCATACTCCTTGTTCATGATATGGAGAATTATTGTTTTGGTTCTTAGGTGCAGCTTTACTAAATCCAACAGAATGACTTTCTCATCATGCGAGCACACTGGGAGAAGACTATCCAATTTTTCTTCTCTTATCCTTATATCCTCTTCAATTGCTTGCCTCTTTAACATATCAAGTATATTCCATACCTTGTATGGTATGACAGTTTTGAGTTCCAATACTGTCCTTTTGAACTTAATCATGTGAGAGATGATCATAGAATGAATCTCTGATTTGTCTATCTCTTGATATTTGTCATATACATTCTTGAGAGATTCTAGTCTTCCTTCATTAACAATTATGTTCGTTAAGAAATTAAGACTAGGTTTGAAACCTACCTTAGGAGGAGCTTGTGTGTTCTTTACCTTGCTCCTTGTAGGTCTTGAGGATGTATGACTAGTGGGCGCTTGCTTCCTTCCTCTAGACTTCTTTCTAGGTACTGAAGGTGGATATGCTTCCAGATCAATGGTGGTTGATGGCGCAGATGTATCTTCATTTGATTTATTCTTCTTCTTCTTAGGCATATCATTGGTCTTTTCCATTTTTACTTCTATGGGAGTCTTCTCAAGTTCTTTGGAAATCTTAGCTTCCCTAGCTCTGTCTAGGTCTTCTTGTGCAACACCATGAACTTTTAAGATATTTGAGGTAATCCTTGATGCCTTCCTTTTGTTATCAGCACTGTATAAGATAGAATCAACTTGATTTGTCTTTTCTCTGTAAGTACCCCATCTAGGTTCATTTGGATCTTTGGGCACAGATAGGAGAACTTGTTCATAACCTTCCAGAACATGTTATTCAACTTCATAAATCAGAGGGTGAATCCATTTTTTCTGGGCTCAACTACCTCCATGCAAGTATAGTCAATCTCCACCATGAAGCATATTGTGTCTTTGTGCTTCTCAACTATTTTCTTTGGTATCTTGAACCTCTACTGCATCTTAATCCTGAAAGTTTTGATATCCATGTCCATAGAATCGTTTTCACTACTCTCTGATGTAGCTTTTAGTGATATCTGAGACATAGTGGGCTTGCTCCTATCTAGGTAAATATTTGCAACTTTACCAATAATGTGGAAGTATAAATAGATGATCAAAGAGCCAAACCTGAATATCTTGCTCTTGTCATGCTTAATGGCTTTGATATTCTCTATCAGTTGTGCGCGCAATAATTCACAGAGATTGTACTAAGTGTTATCTCTTACTATCCTTATTGCTACCAGGACTGTTGTTGCAGACACACTATTTAGTCTTCTTGCTTGTTGAAACTTGTATCCAAGTATCATAGTGAGTAGTTTGATGTCTTTCTCCTTAATGGGATCAACAGTCATTCCATGCCTATCACTTCTAGATAAGTAGACTTGTTCAACTTGCTTCTTGACATCCTTGCCAGTAGGAAGAGCTGGTCCAGTCTTAGGAAGTCTAGTCATCTCATGAATTAGATCTGCAGTGATGTGGACAGGAACCTCACCTATCCATTATAGATCATCATGTATCCTGCTCAGTAATATCTTCACCCATTCTGGCTCATAGAAGTCGTGCGCATTGGAATACTCAAAGATAGTGTTATCAGTGAGATGCAGGTATTCATCCTTGAATGTATAGTCTAGTTTCATCATAGAACCCATGAGAGATGCAATGTTGTTGTCTCCAACTATTTCCTTCTTGCAATAAACATATGCATGGATGTCTTCTACATGTACGACTCCAAGCAAAGTCCTATAGAATGCTCCTTTGACATCATCCAGTATGGACTTGAATGGATGCTTCTTAAAGACAAATCCCTTCCTTTCAGCAATCTTGAATATAACAGGGGTTGCCATACTTACTTACAACTTGGTTAAGTAGGGCTTCACGATGATTCTGAAATGATGCAATTGCTAGGGTTCTGGTCCAATCATAATCCATTCACAAACCAACTAATCCTTCAAGCTATAGTGCTTTGATTCTTGATGCTTATCTTCTTTCTGAATGCTTCAATCTCAAATGCAAAGTGAGGCTTTTAAGATCTTTTGCCAATTTATATAAAGATTAATTGCATTTAATGCTCATTGCCATAAAGCGGTTTATAGAGAGAATTTCAAACTTTGTTTTGAACGAAGTAAAGGAAATGTGTGAATGCATACAACCTTAATTCGTGATCACATGCATGAGTCCATAGGTGCATACTCAGAGGTGAGTATACCAGCCACGCAGGGGTTCATAGCTAGAATAGCTCCCCCTAAGACCATGATGGTCAACTATCCAGAAGTAGAAGGTGCATCCATTGAGGATGCATCTACTACCTTATTATCTTCATTATCCTTCTTTACTTTGACCCATATTTTATATGAGTTAGCTTTAGCTTTCACAAACTTAACTTCTCCTGATTCTTCAAACAAAAACTTCTTGGGATTCTCTTATCCTTTTGTTCTTAATCTGCAAGACCTTGAGATGTGTCCAGCCTTTCCACATGAGTGAGAAATGATAGGAGGTCTAATGTTGTTATTCATCATGTTGCATTGCTTGGCTATGTGTCCATTATAATTACATATCTGACATGTAATGTTCTGCAAGTTTCTTTGAGGTTGATTTCTCTTATTGAATTGAGTTTGATACCTTTGGTTTAGTTGTGGCTAATTTCATTGATTTTTTCTGCAATGAATAGCCCTATGACCAAACTTATTACAGGAGTAACAGTAACCATTGAAGGGTCTAACATTCTTACAATCTCTTGCCAAGTGTCCATGCTTGTTACAGGCATAGCAAGTACGGTTGACTGCCTTGTTCTTATCTTTTGCTGGTTCTGCTTTGGTCTCTTCATGATTCTCAATTTTCTTTTCTTCTGAAGATTTTGTTTGAGCTTTCTTACTTTCTTGTAATGAGTTGATCTCAATTTGAGCTAGACTGTATCCCATACCAGTGGTATCACCTTTTATTTTTTGTGCATAAATTTGTGGTTGAATTAGCTCAGAACTTGTGTGTAGTTTTTCAATCTTGTCTTTTGCTCCTGATAATTCAAATTCAATATTATTCTTGATATTTTCCAATTCCAAGATTTTCATATTGGCTTGAATGAGTTCTTCATCTAACTATTTATTTTCTTTGTTCTTCTCTTCAATAGCTGTTAGGCTATCAGTTAGCTGATCATTCAATTCTTCTATCTTATCTTTTAATGACGTGTTCTTTTTATTTAGCTTCTTGACCATTTCTCCCAAATCATTTGTAGAGCAAACTTTCAGATCTTTCCTTAGTTTCTTGATAAGCATTTGAGAGATGCCAACCTTTAGTTTTAGTTCTTCATTTTCTTTCTCAGATCTGTCCAGATCTTCAAGGGTTGCTTCAAGAATATTTTTCAGATGTTTTACTTCTACTGAGTCCATGATATCCTCAAGTGGTTAAACTTTTCATTCAAAGCACCAAAGCTCTAATACCAATTGTTGGAAACACTGAGAGGGGGGGGGGGGGGAATCAGTGTTTTAGCTATTTATNTTCAAAGCACCAAAGCTCTAATACCAATTGTTGGAAACACTGAGAGGGGGGGGGGGGTGAATCAGTGTTTTAGCTATTTATTCAATTCCAGCAACTCTAAACATAAAACAATTATATATCACTTGAAGCTTAACACAAGATCACATAACACATAATATGATTACGGGGAAACCTTGATTAGAAGAAAATCCTGGTGGGGATTAGTACCCAAAAATATTGCACTAGTATAATGAACCTATTAAAGTTCATTTTCTCTATTAGGAGCAATCTTTACAATGCAAGTACAATGACTTGGTTAAGATTCTGACCCTATTAGGAATCTTTTACAAACAACCATGTTAGGGGTGAGGACTCACTATCCAAGAGCTCACTGCTCAATGAGAAAGAAGGCTACAACCTCCTGAGAATAGATATGCACTATATCCAAAAGTGAACTGTTGTATGTGACACAAATGTCTGATCAGTTCCAGTTATGTGCTTATTCTCTTATCTTCTTTAAGGGCTTTATCTCATACTGATATCTTCATACTGCTCTGCTATATATCTTCTTTGACTATTTATTCGACACTTCAAATATATCTTTACATTGCATATATATATATATATATATGTTTATGCTTGAATAGATGCGACTATAAACAAGACCTTAATCGGCCCAAAAACAACATTCACAATGCTTCCAAACAAAATGGCTTAGGTGTGTTTACAACAATGTTTAATACATGATTACAAACTTATTACATTAGGCGCTTAGCCTTTACATAAAAAAATATTAGACGCTAATCAAAGTAATGAAGTCAGCTTCATACTCTATATTCTGGACTGCTGGTGTACTTGTTCTTTTTGTAACTTGTCCATACTTCCATTCCGTACCATGTGTGTATAGGGTAAGCATAATAACATACCATAGAGCTTAATTTTGAATGCGTATATCCTGATGTGATCATACGCACGTGCATTGATGCCCTGATTGACTGCAAGTCACTATTTTGTTTTGTATTATATGACTTTGTTGCCATAATGACAACACAAAATAAGCCATATACTCCCTGGGAGTCAACTTGTCAACATGACTTCCCCCTGCCTAATATTGATATAAACATAGACCTCACAGAAGGCTACCAAATGTATTCATTAATGGATGGTTTCTCGGGCTACAATCAGATAAAAATTTCCCCTGAGGATCAAGAGAAAACCACATTTACATGTGCATGGGGAACCTTTTGCTAGAACATCATGCCATTTGGGTTAAAGAATGCCGATGCTACATATCAAAGAGAAATGACCACTATATTCCATGATATGATGCATAAAAACATGGAGGATTACGTAGATGATACCTTAGCTAAATCTAAGGAAAGGAACACTCATATTGCTGACTTAAGGAAGATATTGGATAGTATGGAGCAATTTCAACTCCAGCTCAATCCAAAGAAATGTGCTTTTGAGATCCAATCAGGGAAGCTCCTAGGATTTATTATTTCAGCAAAAGGAATTGAAGTAGATCCAGCAAAGGTTAAAGCTATTCTAGAGATGACTCCTCCATGCAACATCAGTCAAATGAGGACATTACAAGGGAGACTTCAATCAATCAGGACATTCATGTTACAATTGGTGGACAGAGCACAACCCTTTACCAAATTTCTACACAAAGGGGTCACTTTCAAATGGGATGAACATTGTGAAGCCAACTTCATACAAATAAAAGGGTACCTAGCTACTCCTCCTATTCTTATGGCGCCTATTCACGGAAAGCCATTACCCCTTTAGATTTCAGCTATAGCTACATCACTAGGAGTTTTGCTAGCGCAAGATGATGAAACTGTTAAAAATATAAAGTAAAATGAAAAATATAGGAAAAGAATCCAAGAGAGTATGCAATGGAAAATATTTACCAAATGCAGAGAGAGAGAGAGATTTTCCTTCAATAGATCAACCACAAATACACCAAAATGCTCCAAGAACCAAGAAAAGAACACAAGGATTTGAAAGGGGAAAAATAAGAAAAACCCCTTGTGAACAATATGAATATGGCTCAAAGCCTAAAGAATGAGAGCAATAATCTCATTATAATATTGAGAGAATGAGAATGAGAGATGAGAGAAGAAAATCCAACTTAAAATCCCTACGAGAACCCTAGAACCCTAAGAAGTGTGTGAGAGTCATCTCTTAAGTAGAGATGAGTGGAGGAGTTTGCATGTAACTCATATACTCTATGTGTGCCACATTCACATTTGGTGTGTGCCATGTGTAAGAATCCTCTTAAGGAGGAATATCTAATTTCCTTATTAAAGGAATTACAAATAATATGACATGTCCTTGGTATATCTTTTAATTACATAGTTACCAAGGAAAGATTAATTTTAACATCCCCCTTTAATCTTTACTTGGGGAGATGAGATCAATAGGTATCACACCCAAATGTTTACAATGATTTTGAGATAGTTCTTTTGTAAGAGTCTTCAGAAGACTGTTGATATCTTGATCATCATGTATTTTTTCAACTGGATCGGTCGAGGAGAGCTACCATCATTAACCTCCAAAACCATCATAGGATTAGTACCATCATTATAAATTTCATCTTGAGTAATGCATATATCTTGCAAAGTAAAATTCAGAAAGTTAGAGACAATTTCCTCTTCTTGTTCAAGAATATCATCAACATGAGAGCAAGGATCATCAAAGTGCATTGCATTATAAGGAGATAGAATATAATTACTTTGAGTAGCAAGATAGTAATCAAGAGGGTTATTCCAAGAGTAGCCATCATCATATGGTTCATCCCAAATAGTATTATCATCCTAGTGAGAATTAGACATCCCATAACGAATAGCAAAAGCTTGACGAGTATTATGATTATGAAAATTTTGAGTATTAGGATTAGATGAATTCTCATGTTTAAGTTTCTTAAAACAAGTATTAATCACATGACCATCTTTCCCACAATAATTACAATGAGGTCTATTAGAATTGTTATGATAACCATTATTTTGATTATGATTATTTGATCTATTATTATGAGATCTAGACATTAAAGCATGTTCATTAGATTTGATTGAGCCAAATTGAATTAACTTAGCCTCTTCTTGACGTAAAATTTGTTGAAAGATAGGATAAGTCAATTGAGATGCTAACAAAGGAAGAGCTAATTGACAATGTATATTAGTTATAAATTGCTGAAATTGTCTAGGAAGGCATTTTTTAAAATGATATGAATTAACTGAATTTCAGATAAAGTAACTCCTGAACCAGTTAATTGACTTTGAAAAGAATCAAACTTAAGTAAAAACTCATCCATAGTTGAGAAATATGTATACCTGAGATCCTCAAATTTATCTTGGAGTTGAATCTTTTGAGATTTAGTTACACTGTCAAAGGTGTTTTTCAAAATAGTCCATGCTCCATGTGCTTCAGTACAATGGGCAATTAATACATATAAATATGGATGTAAATAAATGCCTATAAGGCCTAAAGCCTCATCATTTATCTCATTCCAAGCATCAATATCTACCTTAGAGACACTAGCAGTGGGAACAGAAGTCGCACTAGTCACCACATCAAGAATATGTTTAAAGCAAAAAAATAAATGTAATATGAGACTTCCAAGCATGATAATTAGAACTTCTTAATTTAATCTCTGGAATTAATATTGACATAATGAATTAATATATCCTGAATTACAAGTTGGAAAATATAATAATGGATCTAAAAAATCAGATTAATTCGAATAGTAAATACCAATATGCCAGAAATATTAAATGCTAAAAAAATTTAAAATTTTTGTTAAAGTGACAAAACAAATTTTAATTACAACCAATTAACGAAATAGCAATTGAAATAAGATAGATTTGATACGATTAATTTAAGAATGAAGCGATATCCTAAAATATTGAGTAAAAAAACAAAAAAAAATGATTGAACGAATAAATTTTTTAAAGTAAATCAAAAATTGACCAGATTTTTTTTTTAAAATGAGAGTCAAAGATGGAATAATAATAATAACCCTGTAGAGAGAAAATAATGATAACCTGGGTATGTGCAAGATCATGGGGGTCAAAAAGTGGCGATGTGAAAAAATCTACTTTTCACTTGTCCAAAAGCACATGAAAATGTTTGTTGACTTTTTAGGAGGCCTGGGTGTCAATACACCTGGGAAAACCTAACACCAAAGCACAAGCCTAATCGGGTAAATGATTTTTTTGGGTACTTGAAAATATCGAGTACCCAATTTTTTTGGGTACCTAAACCTGTGGCATAAATCAAAACCCGCGAGCCGCTTTCCTCATTTCTCTCATCATTTTGGGTTTGGAAAATGGCTAGAAATATCCTATACATAATTTTTTCATGTACCTGATTGCTCCAACAACGAATTCGACTCCACAGTTTATCTGATAAGTAAATTCTTGCTATATCTTGATTAATTTTTTTCATTTTCATGTTAAATGTAGTTTTTTTGGTTAAAATGGGGTTTTCTATTGATTTTTTTAATAATATATGAAATTGATTTAAAATTTATATTTGTATATTATTTAATCAGGCATGACTGACAACAATGAAGATAATAACCCTCCCCCACCAAATAATGATCCCCAAAACAATCCAAAACTACTTCAAAACCCTCAATCTTTAGAGGATTTGATACAAGAGAATTTGAACACTATAGAAGGTTTCAAAAATATGTATCAAAATATACCTACATTAGCTCCTATTCTTGCCACCCTAAATACCATTGTTGAAAACATTTACACCCTTACACAGCAACATAATGCTGCTCTTTATTGGCGTGATGATATGCACACGCAATTTGATGATGGGCTTGACCATGATCGAATTGCTGCCCTTAATATAACTAAGGAAGATATAGCCTCCCTTTTTGTTAATCCTAAAATCGGATTAAAAGTTGACCCCAAAAAGCCCAAATTATCAATAAAATGGTGCACAAACGAAGAAATGTGCACACACTTTTGGGATAGCTGGTGGATGGTTTTTTATAAACCACCCCATAGCAATTTGGAGCTCCCTTTCTATTTCATAAAAAAATTGTATGCTGAGTTTGTGCTTGGTCACAATGTTAATTATTGGAGCATGAGGCCCAACATGGGTGTAGACAGAAGAGCTCCTTAGACTAGGCCATTTGCCAGTGCAAAAAGGCCACTACCTTTGTCCCCCCCACTAATGTTGTACCCCCTCCTCTAATGCAGCATCCCGATATCATTGTAGAGGCTACCTCATGAGTATTAGGGCCATTCACGTGTTGAGTGATTAGTTGATCATGCAGACCAGGTCATTTTTGCCTCCTGGTGTGGATGATGTTGGCGCATCAACATCTGGCAGCAGTTCACATGTATGCGTGCCCCATATTTGCAATATGTGCAAGAATTTTTGCCTCAGACCGCTTACTAATGCTGATACATATCAGTATGTTATTGATGAGGAGGACATAGGAGACGTAGCTACAGAGGCTGCAACACCTCATGGAGAATCTACGTCTCATGAGAGTGTTGAGGAGGGGTACACAGAGCCATAGAGTCCTATTGATACGGTAAGAGTAAACATTATAATTAAATTTGTCACATGACTTATTTAATTTAAAAATAATTTATTTATTTAGATTAGTTTTAATGACTGCATGCACTTATGCATATATATTTGGTCCATTTATGTTTATTCGATGATAGAGGAGGAGTTGAGGCAGGTGAATGACTCCACACTTTTGGCCATTTTATTTGGCCTTGACACCTATATGGTATATTATAAATTATGTACCCATTAGTTTTTTTTATATCATTTGGTGTACATGTTGAAATCTCTATCAATTAGAGAAATAAAATTCATACATTTACTAATATATTGTCATCTTACTGTACTCTTGCAGGTCTCAGCTGATGTCAGTGGGGGGCATGAGGGGGTTCCTTCCTCTTGCATCAAAAAAGGAAAGGTAATTAATTTTTTAAGATTAATTATGCATGCATATGTATTTTACTTGTGTGTAGTAATAAATATTTTGCATGCACTTTATAGTGTAGGGTGTGGCTCACGATGATGTCCCGACACAGGTTCAGGAGCTTGGGCTTACAGACATCTCGATTTGGGGTGATAGCCCAATTGTAAGTAGATTTGTACATATTGTTAGTTGTATTTTGTAGCCAGGTTTGTTATGATGAAGTACATTTATATATAATTGACTATCTTTTTTACTCTCATAGGTTACTCCTAGTGCGAGAGAGGCCCCACGAGAATCATTCCTATCTTTGTTGACCCAACCCATTATTCCAGAGGAGGGGTCGGTGGATGTAAGTTTTAATCTTAGTTAAATCAATTTGTAATTTTATTATGCTATCATCCTATTTTGTAAATTTATTACTCTATGTTGCACCTTGGGCCCCTGCACCACTCTACTAATCTCATTATTGCAAATATATATTTATAGGTC
>MU223269.1:5795101-5807951 GCA_018584345.1 Thuja plicata
GCTATGGTAGAGAAATAAAGTGGTAAGGATCTAAAATGTTTGAGATCAGATAGAGGAGGAGAATTTATATCAGATGAATTCACTAATTTTTGTAATGAGCATGGTATAAAAAGATAGGTTTCTACACGAAGAACACCACAGCAAAATGGGATTGCTGAAAGAAGGAACAGATCAATAGTTTATTGTGCAAGAACACTGATGATAGAGAAGGACATCACCCAGATCTTCTGGAGGGAAGCTATTAGCACTGTTTTCTACACACTTAACAGAGTATAATTAAGAAAGGACTCAAAGAAGACTCCTTATGAGCTATGGTATGGTAAAACACCCAATGCAAGCTACTTCAAAATTTTTGGCAGTCAATGTTATGTCTTAAAAGATCAAAGAAATAGAAAGATAGATGCCAAAAGTGATGAAGGTATTTTTTTGGGGTATTCTACCAAAAGCAAAGCTTTTAAATGTCTACTCAAGGCTTCTAACAAAATAGTTAAAAGTGCAAATGTAAAGATTGATGAATTTGCAGAAAAGAATGAGCTGGAAAGCACAAAAGAACCAGAGGACTACAACAAGTTTGTATACAATGAAGAACCCATCACTTTACCTGAGCAACAGTACTTAAATCTAGAACAACAGAATATTGCAATCGATGGTCAAAATGCTATTACCAACGGTCAGGATAATGATAAAAATAATGTGCAAGGTAATGAAGATCAAGCTGATATGCAAAGATTTGTACCTGTACTTGCAAGATATGTAAGAAGGAACCATCTAGAGGACCAGATCATAGGAGATAAGAAAGCTGGTACAAGAACAAGAAGTAAGTCTTTAAACTCTAATTGCTTAATTTGTGAGTTTGAACCAAAATCTGTCAATACTGCACTAGATAATGAAGAATGGATAAGTTCTATGAATGATGAGATTGAATAGATTGAAAAGAACAAGACATGGTCACTTGTGCCAAGACCAGATGATAAGAATGTCATCGGTACAAAATGGATATTCAGGAACAAACTAAATGAGAATGGAGAAGTCACAAGGAACAAAGAAAGACTAGTATGCAAGGGGTATACACAAGAGGAAGGTATAGACTATGGAGAAACCTTTGCATCCATTGCTAGCCTAGAGAGAGTAAGAATTCTACTTGCTTATGCTGCATACAAAGAATTCAAAGTATATCAAATGGATGTCAAGTTAGCATTCCTAAATGGAATACTTGAAGAAGAGGTATACATTGAGCAACTAGAAGGGTTTGTGGATCCAAACAAGAGGAACATGGTATATAGACTTCACATAGCCTTGTATGGATTAAAACAAGCTCCCAGAGCCTGGTATGAATGACTTCATTCCTATCTAATAAGTATTGGATTCATAAGGACTAGTGAGAACAGTAATCTTTTTTTAAAAGAAGATACTAATGCTAATACTTTGATTGCTAAAATATTTGTTGATGAGATCATATTTGGAGGCAATGATATGCTATGAAAATCATTTGCTGATGAGATGAGAAAGGAATTTGAGATGTCTATGTTAGGAGAGATCAAGTTCTTTCTTGGTCTATAGATCATTCAACAAAGTGAAGGTATTTTCATTACACAGTCCAAATACATCAAAGAAGTCTTAAAAATATTCAAGATGGAAGATTCCAAACCTGTTGGAGCATCGATGGCTACTGGATGCAAATTAACAAAGGAAGACAAGATAATAGAGGTAAATCAGACTCTATATAGATCAATGATAGGGAAACTCATGTATGTTGTACACACTAGACCAGATATTGCACATGCAATAGGAATTGTTGCTATATTTTTTGCTAACCCTAGGGAATCACATATAACTGCTGTGAAAAGAATTCTAAGATATCTAAAGAATACTGAGGAATTTGGCTTATGGTATAGAAGAGAAGGCAAATTTGAATTAAAAGTGTTTACCGACGCTAATTGGGCTAGAAATCTTGATGACCAAAAGAGCACAACTGGAGGAGCATTTTTAATGGGTGACAAACTTGTCACATGGATTAGCAAGAAGCAAGGATGCATCTCTCAGTCTACTACAAAAGTAGAATATGTTGTTTCTGCTGCAAACTGCTCAAATATTGCATGGATCAAATAGTTGCTGGAAGGTATGCATATGAAGATCATAGAACCAGTAGTTATCTATTGTGATAACACCAGTGCAATAAATATTTCTAAGAATCTAGTCATACATGCAAAGCCTAAATATATCGCCATCAAGTATCATTATTTAAGAGAACAAGTTCAAGAAAAGGAGGTGATACTTGAATATGTGCAATCAAAAGAACAATTGGCTAATATCTTCACCAAGCCACTGCCCAAGGATACATTTGAGTACCTGAGAAAAAGAATAGGGGTCAAACCCATGTCTACCAGTCAGTAAAAGGACTGAAGGCTACATCAACCATATATTATCAGAATATCAATCATGATTGATGCAAGCAAAAGCTAAACTTCAAAGATACATCTATATACAGAGATGTATATATCAGAACTGAGCACCTGAGCAAATTTTTATATTGATAATGGATAAGGGAATTTCAAGGAATATATTATGGAAAGAAGAAATTGGCTGACAGAATGTCAGATATTTGTAAAATACTTGTTTGGCATTGTTGTCAAAGGGAGAGAATGTATATTATCATCAGAAACTATTCATTATCAGATTACTCTAAACAGGGAGAGATCATATCCAAAGGGAGAGAATTGGTATAAAAGTTGCAAACAAAAGACAAATACATCAAAGAAGCAGAACAGTCAAAGAGGACACAACACATCAGAAGAAGAAAAAGTAAAACTGCAAGAATCAAATATAAGCTTACACAGAGCTTACCGGCGGTCAGACATTTTATTGGGAATCATAAAAAACTATTTGATAATTTAATGAATCTCAACAATTGTATTTCATATTATATTAGCAATAGTATAGTGTGATAATATAGCATGTTTCCATCAATGCCAAAAGGAGAGATTGATGACATGTAACTGATTAAATGTTTGACTATATTAAGTTGAAGATGATGCAAGACATTAAATTAGCTAATGGTTTATATTGTCATTGATGTCAACTTGATATCATCTATATGGTCATATAAATAATGCCAAAGACTTCAGAGAATCAATGGAATAAAGGTTATTCTTTCAGCAATGCATAAAAGCCAAGTATTCACTAAGTGACAGACTACACCGGCGGAGTGCACACCATCAGTAAAGACAGAGATAAAAGTCACAGTGATGCCCGATGAACTCAAGATAGTGTTGTCTGACAAAGCAGAATCATAGGATGCCCGACGAGATAAAAACAATGTTGCCCGATGAGCAAGATCCAATGATTCCTGACAGATGGAGATCCCGAAGATAATTAAATTTGTACCGACAGAACTGGCAGTTGTCACCGACAATGAACTATAGAATTGACTGACGGAATAGAGAGATCAAAAAATGATAAAATATCTAGCTGGCATAGCTAAAGGATAGACTTAACTAGTTTTTTTATTTGTTTTATTCGACCACAGTTAAGTAAGTGATTTGTACAGTTGGAAAGAATATAACTATGAGATAATCAGGAGTTAAAGCCACAAATCAATTTGGCTAGATTGTTTTTTACGCCAAGAATCAAGAATCAAGAACCAAGAATTAAGGAATATCATGTCTATATAAGAGACAAGCATAATTTATTTTCGTAAGCTATCAGATACACAGGGGAGTGAACTGATAGAAGATGCTGAAGAGAAACTGATGAAGGATAAACTTCATGCAGCCCTGATCAATCAAGCTAAGGGAGAGCTAAAGAATTCTACAGACACCGACAAACAGAAAAGCACAGCATCATAGAGAAGAAAAAGTTAAGTACAAAGGAATTGAATTGATACATTGATCAGAAATATATTTTAAGTAAATAGATCTAAAAATTAGCAATTTAGTTGCATTAGAAACAAGTCATTTTTTTTTAGTTTAACCATTGAAGTATTAAGTCTCTTAACAGAGTAGGACTTAACAGTCTTTTATAATTGAGGTATATCCTAACAGATTACCAGAAGGTTGACTCATGATAGTAGCATCGGTCTTACCTAAATCCAATTGACAGTCTAATAACAAGGTTGATTCAAGGATGGTAGTAAGATTAGCATAAAGCCTATTGACAGTTAAGAGACTGATTCAAGGATGGTAGCATAGATGCCAGATACTAAGTGACAACCTATGTATAAAAATCCTCTAACAAGGTCACATTTAACCATGTGTTTGTAACCTTTAACAGGGTTGGCTCCTAACAGGGCTCACTTTAGAAGAGTAAAAATTTGGGGTACCGGTCCCAGTGGTTTTTTCCTTAACAGGGTTTCCACATTAAAATCCTTGTGTTATATGTGTATGGTTCATTACTTTATTGTTTTACATTTTACATATGCATTTATGGATTGACTGATATACTCTGCATATTTACTGAGTATCAGTAAATACAGTTTACTACTTATCAGTTATCAAGGAGAATAAGGACAGACAAGGTAAACTGAGAGACAGTTATTTATTTCAAGTATTTCAAAGGCATACATCTTGTAGGGACTTAATAATTGGAGAAGTATTGATTGGAGGATTAAAGTTTAAATTGGATAAATATTTTAGGCCACTGATTCACCCCCCCTCTCAGTTATTACTAACATACCTCATAGAGTATTAGGTCTATTCACATGCTGAGTGATCAATTGATCATGCAGACCAGGTCATTGTTGCCTCCTGGTGTAGATGATGCTGGTGCATCGACATCTGACAGTAGTTCACATGTATGTGTGCCCCATACTTGCATTATGTGCAAGAATTTGTGCCTCGGACCTCTTACTGATGCTGATACATATCACTATGTTATTGATGAGGAGGACATAGGAGACGCAGCTACAGAGGCTGCAACACCTCATGGAGCATCTGCGTCTCATGAGAGTGCTAAGGAGGGGTATGCAAAGCCATAGAGTCTTGTTGATACGGTAAGAGTAAACATTATAAATAAATTTGTCACGCGACTTATTTAATTTTAAAATAATTTATTTATTTATACTATTTTTAATGACTGCATGCACTTATGTATATATATTTGGTCCATTTATGTTCAATTGCTGACAGAGGAGGAGTTGAGGCAGGTGGATGACTCCACACTTTCGGCCATTTCATTTGGCCTTGACAGCTATATGGTATATTATAAATTATGTACCCATTAGTTTTTTTACATCATTTGGTGTACATGCTGAAATCTTTATCAATTAGAGCAATAAAATTCACACATTTACTAATATATTGTCATCTTATTGTACTCTTGAAGGTCTCAGCTGATGTCAGTGGGGGGCACGAGGGGGTTCCTTCCTCATGCGTCAACAAAGGAAAGGTAATTAATTTTTCAAGATTAATTATGCATACATATGTATTTTTCTTATGTGTAGTAGTAAATATTTTACATGCACTTTATTGTATAGGGTGTGGCTCACGACGATGTCCTGACATAGGTTCGAGAGCCTGGGCTCATAGGCATCTCGATTCAGGGTGATAGCTTGATTGTACATAGATTTTTACATATTGTTATTTGTATTTTGTAACTAGGGTTGTTATGATGAAGTACATTTATATATAATTGACTATCTTTTTTACTCTCATAGGTTACTCCTAGTGCGAGAGAGGCCCCATGAGAATCATTTCTATCTTTGTTGACCCAGCTCATTATTCCAGAGGAGGGGTCGGTGGACGTAAGTTTTAATTTTAGTTCAATCAATTTGTAATTTTATTATGCTATCATCCTATTTTGTAAATTTATTACTCTATGTTTCACCTTAGGCCCCTGCACCACTCTACTAATCTCATTATTGCAAATATATATTTATAGGTCAGAGTTGGTATTGGTGGCACTGTCCGTTCACTACCAAAGACTTATGTTAGGATATTTGTTCATGGTAGGTGATCGAGAGGCCAGGTACATATGTTTGTATTAAGTTATAATTTATAATTATATTTGTGTTTGAATTATGAATTAAATATATGTACAAATCATATAAACTAAGTAATCTAACTTAGGATTGAACTCATTTTTGATGCAAGATCAATCATATATGCCACATTATACACCTTGAAACATTGATTTTGTAGACATTTTGAAATGGCATGTGCCATATTTGTATATGGAGATACTTTTGATACTTTTTATATATAGAAAATTTTCATTTTTATGTTATATTTGTGTCATCTTTTATATACACATTTATTATTCATGTACATGTAATTGAATGGTGAAGTTATATCTTGACTATGATTATGATTGTTATGTCTTGAAGTTATATTTGTTATCATTATGATTTAAATTATATCTTGTTGAAGTTATATGTCAATTTGTTTGAATTTTTTATAATAGATACAATAAATTACTGTGATCACTCAAATTCTTCTTTGTTTTGTAACAATACCCAAATCCTTCCTTCAGTAGTAATTCAACTGACCCTCATTGCAAGTTATGGCATCGATTGAGTTTGTCTTTCCAAACAAAAATGAAGTTGAAATGCCCAAAATTAGGAGAGGTTGTTATAGACCTCAAAAACATAAACTCGTAACCGGTGATGGTTTGTGGATACCTCTAACGAGGTCTGAGATATGAGCCTTGAAAAATCGCTGCCCAATCGTGCTTAGTGCACCTTGGGGACATTTGGCTCAAGCGTGGTCGCGAGCGTTTGGGTGACTTTGTGGGTGGAATGGGTTTGTCAATGGAATTTACCTAGCCAACTAGACCTAATGGAATGGATGGTTTGATGCCAGGACGGACGGTTTGAAATATACGCTACAAAGCTACTTTCAACTGACCCTCATTGCAAGTTTTGGAATTGACTGAGATTTTCTTGTGAAACGTAAATGAATTCAAATCGCCCAAAACTGAGAGAGGTTTTTTTAGACCTTGGTAATATGATCATGTATCTCCTGATGGTTTTTCAATACCTCTCACGAGGTCTGAGATATGCACCTTGGAAAATTGCTTCCAAATCATGCTTAGTGCACCTTGGGGACACTTGGGTCGAGCGTGGTCGTGAATGTTCCAATGACTCCGAGGGTGGAATGGAATTGTCACTAGTGTTTATCTGGCCAACCAGAGATGATGGAGTAGATAATTCGATGCCAGGACAGATGGCTTGAAATATACACTATGGAGCTACTTTCAACTGACCCTCATTGCAAGTTATGGCATCGACTGAGTTTACCTTGCGAAATGCAAATGAATTCAAATTGCCCAAAATTAGGAGAGATTTTTGTATACCTAGGAAACAGAATCCTATAGCCCCTAATAGTTTATAAATACCTCTCACAAGGTTTGAGATACAAGCCTTGGAATATCACTGCCCAATCTTGCTTAGTACACCTTGGGGACACTTGGGTCTAGCGTGGTCACGAGTGTTGCAATGACTCTGTAAGTGGAATGGAGTTGTCACTAGTGTTTACCCAGCCAAACAGAGCTGATGGAGTAGATGCTTCAATTCCAGGATGGACAGTTTGAAATATACACTACGGAGCTACTTTCAACTGACCCTCATTGCAAGTTTTGACATCGACTGAGATTTCCTTGCGAAATGCAAACGAAGTCGAATAGCGCAAAAATAAGAGATTTTTTTGTAGACCTTGACAACATGATCCTATATCCCTTAACAATTTGTTGATACCTCTCACGAGGTCCGAGATATAAGCCTTGGGAAATTGCTGCCCAATCATGCTTAGTGCACTTTAGGGACACTTGGGTTGAGTATGGTCGTGAGTGTTCCAGTGACTCTGTGGGTGGAATGGGTTTGTCACTTGCATTTACCTGGCCAACCAAAGCTGATGGAGTAGACAATTCGATGCTAGGAGGGATGGTTTGAAATATACATTATGGAGCTACTTTCAACTGACCCTGATTGCAAATTTTGGCATCGACTAAGATTGCCTTGCCAAATGCAAATAAAGTAGAATTTTCCAAAACTGAGAGAGGTTTTTGTATACCTCTATATCACAATCCTGTATCCCTTGACGGTTTGTTAATACCTCTCACGAGGTTCAAAATATAAGCCTTAAAAAATTTCTGCCCAATCGTGCTTAGTGCACCTTGGGGATAGTTGGGTCGAGCGTGGTTGCGAGTGTTCCAGTGACTTCGTGGGTGGACTGGGGTTGTCACTAAGTTTTACCTGGCCAATCGGAGCTGATGGAGTAGACCATTTGATGCAAGGACAGCCAGTTTGAAATATACACTACGGAGTTACTTTCAACTGACCCTCATTGCAAATTTTGGCGTCGACTGAGATTTCCTTGCGAATCACAAACGAAGTCAAATTTCTCAAAACAGAGAGAGGTTTTTGTAGACCTCGACAACATGATCCTATAGCCCCTGATGATTTGTTGATACCTCTCACGAGGTCTGAGATATTATATTATTACATTATATAAATTATAAATTATATAATTATTATATTATATTATATTATTTATGTGTATTGTAAAATATAAGAGAGAGAAAAAGAGAGAGTACTAGAGAGAGAGAGAGAACTTGAGAGAGAGAGAGAGAGAAAGACCTGCAAGAAGACCCAATGACCCCTTTCAACCCATTTAAATACTCAAAGGTGTCCTAAGGGGTCCTACGACCCCTTAAGACATAATTGAGCATTCAAATGTGTCAAAAGGGGTCATGGGGTCTTCCTAAAGGTCCTAATGCATGATAAGGCGTACTAGGACCCCCAAAAAGACCCCATGACCTTTTTTGACCCATTTGAATGCTCAAATGTGTCCTAAGGGATCCTACAACCCCTTAGGACATATTTGAGCATTCAAATGTGTCAAAAAGGTCATGGGGTCTTCTTAGGGGTCCTAATACATGATAAGGCATACTAGAACCCCTAGAAAGACCCCATGACCCATTTTTACCCATTTAGATGGTCAAATATGTCCTAAGGGATCCTACAACCCCTTAGGACACACTTGACCATTTAAATGGGTCAAAATGGATCGTGGGGTCTTTCTAGGGGTCCTAATGCATGATAAGGTGTACTAGGACCCCCAAGAAGACCTAATGACACCTTTTGACCCATTTGAATATTCAAATGTGTCCTAAGGAGTCCTATCACCCCTTGGGAGACACTTGAGCATTTAAATGTGTCAAAAGGGGTCCTGGGGTCTTCCTAAGGATCCTAATGCATGATAAGGCGTACTAAGACCACCAAAAAGACCCCATGACCCTTTTTGACCCATTTGAATGTTCAAATGTGTCGTAAGGGGTCCTATGAGCTCTTAAGACATATTTGAGAATTCAAATGTGTCAAAAGGGGTCATGGGGTCTTCTTAGGGGTCCTAATGTGTTATAAGATGTACAAGGACTGCAAGAAGACCCCATGACCCTTTTCAACCCATTTGAATGCTCAAGTGTGTCCTAAGGGGAACTACGACACCTTGGGACACACTTGACCATTCAAATGGGTCAAAAAGGGTCGTGGGGTATTCCTACAGGTTATAGTATGTGAAAAGGCATACTAGGACCCTCAAAAAGACTCCATGACCCTTTTTAACCTATTTGAATATTCAAATGTGTCTTGAGGGGTCCTACGACCCCTTAAGACACATTTGAGCATTCAAATGTGTTAAAAGGGGTCATGGGATCTTCCTACGGTCCTAATACTTGATAAGGTGTACTAGGACACCCAGAATGATCTCATGACCCATTTTGACCCATTTGAATGTTCAAATGTGTCCTAAGGGGTCCTATGACCCCTTGTGACACACTTGAGCATTCAAATATGTCAAAAGGGGTCATGGGGTCTTCCTAGGGGTCCTAATGTGTGATAAGGCATACTAAGACCCCTAGAAAGATCCCATGACCTGTTTTGACCCATTTGAATGTTCAAATGTGTCCTAAGAGGTCCTACAACCTCTTAAGACACATTTGAGCATTCAAATGTGTCAAAAGGGGTCATGGGGTCTTCCTACGAGTTCTAATTCATGATAAAGAATACTAGGACCCCAAAGAAGACCCCATGACCCTTTTCGACCCATTTGAATGCTCAAGTGTGTCTTAAGGGGAACTACGACCCCTTGGGATACACTTGACCATTCAAATAGATCAAAAGGGGTCGTGGGGTCTTCCTAGGGGTCGTAGTATGTGAAAAGTCATACTAAGACCCCTAGAAAGACCCCATGACCCTTTTTGACCCATTTGAATGTTCAAATGTGTCCTAAAGGGTCCTTGAACCCCTTAAGACATATTTGAGCATTCAAATATGTCAAAAGGGATCATGGGGTCTTCCTAGGGGCCCTAATGCATGATAAGGCATACTAGGATCCCCAGAAAGACCCCATGACCCCTTTTGACCCATTTGAATGTTCAAATGTGTCCTAAGGGGTCCTACGACCCCTTAGAACACACTTGAGCATTCAAATGTGTCAAAAGGGGTCATGGGGTCTTTCTACGGGTCCTAATCCATGATAAGGGATACTAGGACCCCTAGGAAGATCCCATGACACCTTTCAACGCATTTGAATGCTCAAACGTGTCCTAAGGGGAACTACAACCCCTTGGGACACACTTGACTATTCAAATAGACAAAAATGGGTCATTGGGTCTTCGTAGGGATCGTAGTATGTGAAAATTCATACTAGGACACTCAGAAAGACCCCATGACCCCTTTTGACCCATTTGAATGTTAAAATATGTCCTGAGGGGTCCTACAACCCCTTAAGACACATTTGAGCATTCAGATGTGTCAAAAGGGATCATGGGGTCTTCCTAGGGGCTCTAATACATGATAAGGCGTACTTGTTAGAGTAATCTTTAGTAATTACTCTTTAGTGCTTAAGTTTCACTTAGGCAGTTTCTATTTCTTAGAAGTTTCCCTTTTAGGGTTTCGGTATCTTTTATAAGGATTCACCGCTTTGTAATTCATAAGGTGATTGTAATCATTTTCATTGTTGCATATAGAAGATTATTTCTATCAACATGTTTTTGCAGTCTCTGGCCTATTGGCCGCCATAGTTTTTCTCTCTTTTGTCTTCATTCTTGTAGCAGTGTTTGCATGCAGGTTTCTTGGGAAGATTTGATGGTTATCAAATTCTACATGGTATCAGAGCTGATCTGTTGTTCGCTGTTCCTATTTTATTGAAGCAGAGAGGGTTTCAGAAGCTTTTTCGGCTTCTTCTAGTGGTTCTGGGGGGTCTCTATTTTTGGAGGCATTTTGGGCCCAAACAGACACTTCTATTGCGTCCACAAGGCCCCAAAACCCCAGAATCCATATAAAGTTCATCTATTTTGGACACCGGGGCATCTGGGAAATTTTTTTCGGCCTTCAAGGGTCGTACGGCACGAGAAACGAGAAAAAAAATAATCAAAAAATGTTGTTTTTTAATGTTTTTTTATTACTGTTCTCGCGCGCGCACTTATATTCAAATCGCGCCGCCGGCGCACAACCGGCGCACCACCGCCACCGGCTGCGCCCGGCGCTCCGCCCTGGCTCTTCGGCCCCCAGCCCTCCTCTCTGCACCGCCCCGCCTGGTCTGTGGCCCGTGCCGCCCCGCCTCCCGCTGCCCTGCGGCCCGCGCCGCCCTGCTCCCCAGCGCCCTCCGCCCAGCGGCCCGTGCCGCCCCGCCTCCCGCCGCCCTCCGTTGCCCCGCCCGCCCGTCGCTCAGCCCCGCAGCCTCAGCTCCGCCGCCGCCCTGGGTGGCGCGTTTGCATAGCCCCCGCGGGCTATTTCTTATTGCGTCCGGTCATATGTATGACCGAGGGCTCTGTTTTGGCCCCCTGGGTGCGCCATGCACCCAGGGGCTTTTTTTTTTTAGCCCTTGGGGCTCTGTTTTACCCCTTTTTTGGTTTTTAGGGGTACCTGGGCTTTTTTCACTCTACAGGGAGCATACGGGGGTCTTTTTCTGACTTCTATATACCGTCGGAAATCTCTTTCCGAGAACTTTCCAATAGTGAAGGTTAAGGTTTTTGGTTCTACTGTTTCAATAGCAATTTTTGCTGTTGAAGTCTGATGTCTCTTTTTGCCTTCCGGGAGTCATATCTGGCTCATCCGGACTCCTTTTTCAGTAAACGAGATATCGTCGGAAAGCTGGTTCAGTGTGCTATTCAGTGGCAGAGGTTATTTTTTAGATTCTACTCTAGGTTTTCACTCATCCGCGTTTGATATTTTATGCCCTCTGGTGGAGTGCTTGGTTCTACAGGTCCTGGGATCTCTTCTTCTGAGTTCATAGCTCACTCTTCTTTCTGACTTCTGAGCTTGCATGCTCCTTCTGATGCATTTATATTCTATAAATGCACTGAGATAAAGTGGCTTCTTCTACTTTTTTAGATCTTGTACACCTGGTTCGGTTGATGTACTCGCACTGTGTTATAAAGTGCCATGGGGGGTTATGATGCATTTGCCACTTTAGGTGCATCCACTTTTGTCAAGTGAGCGTACCTTCCACGACATTAGCCCATGTTGCGTGTCTGTGACACCGCCCTTTATTTTGTGTGTGCTTCTGTTGCACTGTTGGTGTTCCTAGTTCTTCTTCTGCAGATGTTTCTGGCATTGCATTTCAGTGTTTCTGTCACCTATCCCAGTTCAGCATTATGGGGGGGGTTCACCTGTTGGTTCTATTGCTTCCTGGTTCAATTGATCAGCTCTTCAGACACTTGTCTTCTCTACCTGGTCATGCACTTCAGTGGGGGTTCCAACAGTTCTTTTTGACAGAGTTTTCAGTTCATGCTTCGGAGATGCTTCCTACTCTTTTCTTGTTCCTTTCTCTGGGACACCTTTTCCCTAGATTGAAGGCTCAGTTTCCTTCATCTAGTTTGCTTTATGTTTTGGGTACCTGATCAGGCCTAGTTG
>MU223269.1:5816255-5838525 GCA_018584345.1 Thuja plicata
TGCTGTCAAATTTTGAATTCAGTAAGTAATTATTAGTTATTTTCCAATTGAGTTACCTCTAAAGTGCTGATTTATATACTGATTGAAAAATGGCTATAACTTTCAGACGGTATAACATTTTTGAAATTTGAAAAATGCGTCACATTCTATGCTTCGCCTACTATAAGGAAAATTTTTGTTTTTTTGAATTTGGTAAAGTTTTCAATGAGTTAAGGTGGTCAGAAATGAGAGTTTTTTATTCTAAAAAATGTTGTAGCAGATAGTTCATAATTAATTTTTTTTTGGAATAAAATTACACAAAAATATGCGTCACATCCGGGCATGAGTCTACTAGTTATATATAAAATCTTATAAAAAAATATTAGCATTGTATTATGATTAAGGTGGTCAGACATACGCCTACTTATTTTTTTCCTGAAATTTTTGTACTACTACATTGAAATCTATAATTTTCACCAATCATATTAACTTTTTTTTCAAAAAAGCCCTGGTAGTTTAGAAACTAAATTCAATTTCCTATAGATTCTATTCTTACAACTTTTTGATATTAGGTTGATAGCTAGTTCAAATTTTCACGTCAAGTTTACTAACCTTGATTTTCTGATTTTTCATTGCCACTTAAGGGCCAAACTAAGGGCATAGTTTGGCCCCTCATGATCTTGCACATACCCAGCTGCAACAAAGAATAATGATTTCTTGTAGAAAACATTATAAAGAATATGCAATGATATAAACAACATTATAAATAATAATAAGAAAACAATAGGATAGCAGACCTGCGCACAATGAAATAACAGAAGAAACGACAGAGATGTAGTAATAATTACCAATGTATTCTATTTTTAAATCATTCAAACTATTGAAAAACAAATGTTCAAACAAAGATAATTACCTTCTAGTGCGCACAGAATAAGGAAGGCTACGAAGGATAAAGAGGCTACGCAGAAGAAGAGTTAAAGAGTTGCGCTAAGTAAACAAAGTTGTGCAAAAAGAAAAGGTATAAAGCCTATGCAATGAAGTGAGAAAGAATGTAGTGCAAGGGAGTCATTTTAATGATAGAGAATACAAAGATTAGTTTCTGCATATGAAGGAAGAAGAATGAATACAAAGCACCAGCTGAATAAAGACAAAGTTTAATAAAACTGCCCAAGGAAATAGAGCTGTGCTAGATATGTAATGGTAAAGCTATGAGGGAGTTAAAGATTATGATTGAGTTAATTAAGTCTAATGGCTGCCCAATCAAAATAAGGATGTTGCGCTATGAAAGGATCTTGCTGCCCATGCCAATGATGCTATGCAAGTAAAGGTAAATGTAAAAATAAACAAGAGTAGATAAGAATTTTGAATCCTCTATATGTTGTGCAATGATAAATACAAAATAAGAGCTGTGATAAAACAATGATAAATACACAATAAGAGTTGTGATTAAAATAGAGAATAAAATATTTTTAAACAACAATATTGAGACAAATAGATCAGTCAAATTACAGGGGGTATACTGTTTAAATGCACTGTTGGATTTTTCCAAATTTTTAATATGTTATTAAAAAACTAATTATGTAAAATTCTACCGAAGCGATTGACCAAATTAGTTATAGATTGAAAGTTATGAATGACTGAGTGCGGGTCTATAAAACTATCTTCAAAATGACAGTCACAGAAATGTTTAAATGGTTTGCATAAAAGAAAGAATATAATAATAGAGATATATAATATTGCAGATAAAAATGCTTGAATTACCTACAAACCATTATAATATGGATCAAATGATCAAAATACAAACCCTTGCGGTCTCCCACCAGAGGGTGAAGATAGATCTTCAAAAAACTTAAAAAAGAGATGAAAAAAACTTAAATCTGGCAGCAAGCCATCCAGAAAAGGTTAGATTTAAAATAAATGTTAGATTTGCAAGAAACAATGAAAGAAAACTTGCAAGCAAGAGTTAGATTAAAAAAAAATTCTTTCTCCTTCACAACCGAGATATCTTGCAACTATTCCTGCATGCACACTCAAAAATAAGGATTAAACCAACTCTGATACCGTGTTAGAAATATAAAGTAAAATGAAAAAGATAGGGAAAGAATCTAAGAGAGTATGCAATGGAAAATATTTATCAAATGTAGAGAGAGAGAGAGAGAGAGATATTTTCCTTCAATAGATCAACCACAAACACCAAAATGCTCCAAGAACCAAGGCAAGAACAAAAGGATTTGAAAGGGGAAAAACAAGAAAAACCCCTTGTGAACAATATGAATATGGCTCAAAGCCTAAAGAATGAGAGCAACAATCACATTAAAATATTGAGAGAATGAGAATGAGAGATGAGAGAAGAAATCCAACTTATAATCCCTATGAGAACCCTAGAACCTAAGAAGTGTGTGAGAGTCATCTCTTAAGTAGAGATGAGTGGAGGAGTTTGCATATAACTCCTATACTTTATGTGTGCCACATTCACATTTGGTGTGTGCCATGTGTAGGAATCCTCTTAAGGAGGAATATCTAATTTTCTTATTAAAGGAATTACAAATAATATGATGTGTCCTTGGTATATCTTTTAATTACCTAGTTACCAAGGAAAGATTAATTCTAACAGAAACTAAGAAAGAAAGAGCTATCTACTGCATCAGTAGAACACTAGTCTCCTATGAGCTCAATTACAACATTATTGAGAAAGCATGCTTAGCAGTCGTCTTTGCATCACAAAAATTGAGACACTACATGCTCTCACATGCAGTAAGGCTCATTGCTAAGATCGATCCTCTGAAATACCTTTTAAGAAAGATAGCATTAATAGGGCGTCTGGAAAAATGGATCCTCATTCTAAGTGAATTTGACATTGATTATGTAGACCAAAGAGCTATTAAAGGACAAGTCCTCGCAGATCAACTAGCTGATTCACCACTTCAAGATGATGAACCTTCAAGGATTGAATTTCCTGATAAGATGATTATGCATCTGACTGATTATCCATGGAAGATGTACTTTGATGGTTCTTTTATGCAACAAGGCTCTGGAGTAGTTCTATTCATAACTCCTCAAGGCTACAAGATACCTAAGTCTTATAAATTGATGTTTCCATGCACAAATAACATTTCTTAATATGAGCCATTGGTAAACGGTCTTAAGCTTGCTATAGAGTGGAAGATTGTAGAGTTACACGTATATGGTGACTCCCAGCACATTATCAATCAAGTTAATGGAGATTATTAGATGAAAGATGAGAATTTGACACCCTAAAAACAACTGGTTGATGACCTAAAAAAGTACTTTGTCTTCATCAGATTCCAACAGATACCCAGAATAGAGAACAAAGCTACAGATGCTATGGCTACATTGGCATCCATGTTACAACTAGAGAAACATCAATTTCTCTATGACTTCTTGGTGGAAGAACTCTCCTATCCTACCTTTGATACCTCTGAATACCAAGTAATCTGTGCTTTGAACACCCCAGACCAATCTCGGTATGCTAATATCATTGCTTACCTCACTAACCAAACCAGCTCCAACAATCTATCCAGAAATGAGAAAAGAGCCTTGATTAGGATAACATCACATTATGTCCTCATAACTAATAAATTATATCAATGAGGTCTTGGCGGTATGCTTCTTAGATGTTTAGAACTCAAAGAGTCCAATCGCACGTTAAAAGAAGTCCACGAAGGTGTATGTGGATCACATTCAAATAACTTTTCACTAGAAAATAAATTGCTTAGAGTAGGCTATTATTGGCATACCATGGAGAAAGATGCTATTCAATTTTCCAAAAACATGTCATAAATGCCAGACACATGGAAATATCATCCATGCTCCTGAGAGGAACCTCCTACTGCAATATGATGAGCATGCACGAAATAACAAAAATATAGAGCAACAATGGAACTCAGATTGAATCTATTGATCATGGGCCACTTTGAGGGGGTAACCTTCTTTGAGAAAGCTCAATACAATAAATTTTTCGATATCATTCAAAGGCCTCAGCACACACTTATATACTAAGTATAATCTATAAAAGTATTACTACCTATGCATGTGGGATAATAAAATATACTCATGGGACGACTTATAAAGAATATGCGTCCAACAATACTAAACTAAAAAAATAAATAGAAGGAACACATAGGTTCCTAACATCCCCTCTCTCTTAGAAAAAAGATTTGTCCTCAAAGCTTAAGGTGTGGAAATTGATGTTGAATCTGAAGAAGGGGTTCCCATGTAGCATCCTTTGGTTGCATTCCGTGCCACTGAATCAAGACCTCAGTGATGGAGCGAGAGCGAAGCTAACGAGTGCACCGATCAAGGATTATCGTAGGCTCCAGGATAATGGATCCTTCCTTATCCATTTTAGGGAGAGCAGTTTGGGCTCTGACATTGGTACCAAGAACTTGCTTGAGACAAGAAACATGAAATACTGGATGAATGCAGAAAAGAAGGAAGTTCCAGTTTATAAGAAACTAAACCAATCTTTTGTAGAACCTTATATGGCCCATAAAATTTTGGGGCCAGCTTATGACGCCCTTTAAGCTTTAGGGAGGATTGCTTATATGGCTATAGACATAGAAAAACTATATCCCCAACTTGAAACAAGTGCTCAGAACGATGTTGATCTGCCTGTTGTTTCATTCGATTTCAGGCCATTGGAAGATTATCCTATAAGGTGTGAAGAATATGATCCCTGGTGCAGAGAACTATGTCAACTACCTAGACTGGTGAGCTTCTGGGAGTGTAGGGAAGGAGCACTGGAGGTTCCTGACCATAGATTGCTTCATATGGAGTCATTTTAGGTGCAGTGTGGTAAGAGGTATTGTACCACCATTCAGCTAGAGGAAGCCACTTGGCCCACTGATGTTGTTGTTCTGAAGTGAAGCAACAAAGATAAGTTTCCAAGTATTTGTTGACAATTTCAATCTGACCATCGGTTTGTGGGTGATAACCCAAACTCATCTTTAGTTTGGTGCTAGTTTGCTAAAACAATTTAGTCCAAAAATGACTGTAAAAGTTGCATCCCGATCTGAGACAATGGAAGAAGGGAGGCCATGAAGATGGAAGATCTGGTCCATGAAGATTTGTGCAACTATGGAGACAGTATAGGGGTGGCTGAGGGCACAAAAATGACTATATTTGGAGAGATGATCAACCACAACCAAGATCACTATTTTGCCACCTGATTTAGGAAGCCCTTCAATGAAATTCATAGAAATATCAGTCCAAATCCATGTAGGGATGGGCAAGGGTTCCAGCAAGCCAAGAAGGAGGGTCATTTCACCCTTTTGGCATTGGCAAGTATCACATTCAGCCACCATCTATTGAATCATCTATTTCATTCCTTTCCAAAAGAAGTTGCGCCTTGCTCACTCATAAGTTTTGAGGAATCCAGAGTGCCCTGCCGAAGGAGAGGCATAGAGTTCATAAAAGATATCTTGTTGAAGATTTGGATTCTGAGGAAGCACTAGACAACCCTTGTATCAGAGAGAGGCACCATCCCAAGAGTAATGTGGTATAGCAAAAGGATTATTGGCCAACTGGTGAATGATTTGAGATAAAGAAGAGTCACTAACATAGCCTTACTGAACAGATGCTAACCAATTGGGAATTGGCATAGAAATAGCTGAAAGGGAAGCTTGATCATCAAATGTGCAAGAAAGATCATCTGCAACAATATTATCCTTACCCTTCTTGTAGGTGATCTCATAATCATACCCCATGAGTTTGCTGACCCATTTCTATTGTGCAGGGGAGGATACCCATTGTTCCAAGAAGTATTTCAGACTTTGGTGATCGGTCTTGATGCAAAAATGAGTCCCTAGGAGGTATGGATGCCACTTCTATACAACATGCAAAACAACCATCATTTATTTTTCATAAGTAGATAGGGCTAGATTCTTACCAGAAATGGCTTTGCTAGTGAATGCAATAGGATGGCCATCTTGAAGGAGAACAGCACCCAGTCCATTGCCGCAAGCATCACTCTCAATAGTGAAGGGCTTGGAAAAATCTGGCATAGCGAGAACAGGTGTACTGCACATAGCTTGTTTCAGTTTTTCAAATGCATTCTTAGCAACATGGGTCCAGGTAAAAGCATCCTTTTTTAACATAGCTTTCAACGGTGCTGCAATCTTCCCGTAATCTTTGAAAAACTTGCGGTAATAGCCAGTCAGCCCCAAAAAACCTTGAAGGCTCTTAAGAGTTTTAGGATGCGACCAATTTTTCATGGCATCTATTTTTGTGGGATCCACCTGAACCCCTTGGTGTGGAAAAATATGTCCAAGATACTCCACTTCCTCCTGGCCAAACACACATTTAGACTATTTCGCACAGAGTTGATGATTAGACAGAAGTTGCATTATGAGCTCCAGATGATGGAGATGCTCAGCCCAGGTTTTGCTATATATGAGGATATCATCGAAGAAGACCAAAATGAATTTCTGGAGGTATGGATGAAATATTGTATTCATCACTACCTGAAATGTTGAAGGAGCATTAGTGAGGCCAAAGGGCATGACTAAAAATTCATAGTGACCATCATGTGTGTGGAAGGCTATTTTAGGGATATCCTCCTCATTAACCCTAATTTGATGATACCCAGAACGAAGATCCAACTTGGAGAAAAAATGAGCACCATGAAGCTCATCAAGAAGTTCATCAACAACCAGGATGGGAAACTTATCCTTTATGGTGAGATGACTAAGTGCTCAAAAATCAATGCAGAGTCACCAGGACCCATCTTTCTTGTAGACAAGTAGAACTGTAGAAGAAAAGGAACTGGTACTAGGGTGAATAATACCTTGCTTCAGTAAGTCACAAATGAGCATCTCGATTTTGGTCTTCTGATGAAATGGGTAGCTGTAGCACCTGAAGTTGGGTGGAACGCTGCTAGGAAGGAGCTGAATACAATGGTCCTCTGGATGAGAAGGGGGAAATCCTACAGGTTCAGCAAATACACCCGAATACTTATCCAAAATTTGTTGTAGATTAGCAAGAGTACTAGAGACCGTTGATGGCTGCATTTGAATAGAATGGAGCTGAGCGATGACACCATGTGAATTATTCTTAAGAAGTTTTTCCATATGATGTGAACAAATGATGCTGAGAGACCCTGTCTATAAGCCTTTCAAAGTATGTTGTTGCCCATTGGCTGAAAACTGCATCCAAAGTTCACCAAAATCTCATAGAATGGGGCCAAGAGTGCATAACCATTGGGCACCCAAAACCACATCACATCCACCTAAGGGCAAGGAAAACATGTTAGAGTGTAGGTTATAATCTCCAATAGTGAGACGCACATTGCGACATTTCCCTTTGCAAGGTAAAGTGCCCCCATTGGCAACCATGACTTCAAAGCTAGAGCAGGGATGGACAAAGCAATTAGCTTGTTTGGCTATTCGGGGGTCAATGAAGTTATGAGTGCTACCAAAATCAATGAGTATAGTAAGAGGGATCTTCTTGAAGAAACCTTGGACCCACATGGTTTAAGGGGTAGTGACTCCTGCTAAGGCATGGATAGATATCTCTAGTTGAGCTTCTAGTGAAGGAGGTTCAAGATATTGAGTCTCAACCTCATCATCCACTATTTCGTGAGCATCTACATATTCTTCCAGTTCAGGTGGAGAATCCACATCCAAGAGATAGAGCTTTTGTTGAACACATCTATGGCCTCAAGACCATTTCTCATCACAATTATAACAAATCCCTTTTTCTCTCCGAGCCCGCATCTCTGTTTCAGACAAGTGCTTGATAGGAGTAGTTCTGGGAGCTGGCGTGACTTGAGGGTTGTGAAAACTCATATTTCTGAATGGAACAAAATTGGATCTAGAATGTTGTAGAGAACTAATCTTTTCCTCTACTAACTTAGCCAACCCAAGGGCTTCCCTCATTATAGTGGGCCAGAACATTTTTACTTTAGATCGTAGGGCATCCTTCAGACCACTAACAAAACAACTGCAAAAGAATTCATCAGACAATCCCTTTGTGTGATTAGCTAATTTTTCAAACTTTGTCTGGTATTCTCTTACAGTGCTTGTTTGGTATAGTTTAGTGAGTGCTCTCATGAATTCATCAAAAGTACTAGGGCCAAAGTGCTCCAAAAGGAGTGTGCACAATTCTGTCCATGTTGGGTCTACATTAGCCTTGATGTACCAATGGAACCATTGAAGAGCTTCATGTTCCAAATGAAAAGATGCAAGTGGGACTTTGTTGATATCCAGAGTATTATGCAAGCTGAAATACTGCTCTACCCTGTAAATCCATCTAGTTGGATCAACACCATCGAAGAAAGGAAAATCAAGCTTTGGTCCCCAAAAATTGCCAGAAGAGAACCCAGTGTCTCCAAAATGGTTGCGGTTCATGGCTGAATGCTGAAGAGTAAGACCGAGAAATTTTTCATCCAGATCTTGAAGTTTGGTTTTAAGGGATGCAAGTTCCTCTATGATTTTTTCTCCTATACATGTAACAACCATATAGCAATTTTTATTTTTTTTTTGGAAATGGGTAGAAAAAGAGAATAGAAACTTTTTCAGTTAGGGAAAACTTGGATTTGGGCAAAACTCAGATGGTAAATTGGTGTTTGACGAGTGGTTGGAAACTTTCTGATGAAAATGGAAAGATAAAAATGAAGGTTTCAAGGGTGGGGAGGTAGAATGGGTTGAGCGGTCCAAGAGGGACAAGGGAGCAGAATTAGGAAATGGACCCTGTGGCCAAATTTGGTGGCAATTGGCTGAGAAGCAAAAAAGTTAGGGCAAACCCTAAAATTAGATAAATGAGGGATCTTTGATATGTGAAACTTGGGGTAAGGTCTTCAAGGAAGGAAGTATGCAAAATGATATTTTGGCGGTTCTGAGGAACTTTGAGAGGAAACAGAAAGAAAGCAAGGAAGCCATTGCTAAAAAATGGAAAAAATTTTACTTTTTTTTTTGAACAATCTACGCAGGGAAAATCACCCAGATACATAATAACTGAAAATAAGAACTGCAATAATAAGAAATAATAGGATTGGAAATGAATCCAGATGCAAAAAAAAGGAACCTGAATGCCACGACGGAAATTTTTTTTAATGAAATTTCCACCCAGCGCGCCCAAGAAAGTGCTTTGATACCAGATGAGAGGAACCTCCTACTGCAATATGATGAGCATGCACGAAATAATAGAAATATAGAGCAACAGTAGAACTCAGATTGAATCTATTGATCATGGGCCACTTCGAGGGGGTAACCTCCTTTGAGCAAGCTCAATACAATAAATTCGTCAGTGTCATTCAAAGGCCTCAGCACACACTTATATACTAAGTATAATCTAGAAAAGTATTACTACCTATGAATGTGGGATAATAAAATATACTCATGGGATGACTTACAAAGCATATGCGTCCAACAACACTAAATTAGCAAAATAAACAGAAAAACACATAGGTTCCTAACAGCTCCTACAAGAGAAATTATACCTTTCATTAGACATTGGCCATTTCAGCAATGGGCCTTTGACCTGGTTGGAAAAATATATCCCAATTCTTCAAATGGACACAAGTTCATCATTACAGCCACTAAGTATTTCACAAAGTGGGTCGAAGCTGTGCCACTAATCAAAGCCACTAGCAAATAGGTGGCTATGTTCATTCTAAACTACATTCTCTATAGATATGAGATACCCTCATCAATTATAACAGACAATGGGGCCAATTTAAAAATCAAGACATTGATGACCTTTGCGAACAATTCCACATCACTCAGCATTGTTCTTCAATCTATTACCCTCAAGGTAACGGACAAGTTGAGACATCTAATAAGAATATTCTCAAGATCCTACACCGAATTGTAAATAAGTCTGGTAGAGAGTGGCGTCTACAACTAAATCTGGCACTATGGGCCTACAAAACAAGCATCAGAACACCAACTGGAGCCATGCCATTTGCCTTAGTCTATGGCACTAAAGCAGTACTACCTATTGAGGTTGAAATCCCATCTTTGCAGATATCTTTACAAGGTCTTGTTACTAATGAATACCGCATCGATAGGGTGAATTCTTTAGACCTACTTGATGAGCGCAGACAATAGGTGTCTGATCATCTAAAGGTGTACCAAGCACACATGTCCAAAGGGTACAACAAAAAGGTTAAACCATGACAATTTCAAGTGGGGGATCTCATCCTAAAGGAGAATCCTAAGAACCAGTCAAACACAGAATAGAAGGGAAAATTTGAACCTAACTGGTTGGGACCTTATGTTATCACTGCTACTTTTGGGACTAGAGCTTATCAACTAGCTACACTTGAGGGAGATGTAATTCCAGATCCTATCAATACTCTACATTTGAAGTCATTCTACGCTTGATGTTTGACTAGTAGATCCTGTACAGTGAAATAGTTCTCAGAAAATACCAAAAACATTCAGAAAATTGATCCTGAAGAAATCTAAAAATAGTGGAAAAGGTCCTGAAGAAAGGTATCCTTGGTGAAAACCTAGCAAACAGACACCTTGATACTACAAAAACATTCAAAAAAGCAAAAATAGCAAAAAAATTAAAAAAGAGAAAAGTGCTTTGATGACAACTTGGTAAAACAAACATCCTGGTGGAAAAAAAAAAAGAGAATAAAAAGTTTGGCCAAGTGGTGAAAACCTGGCAATCAAGCGTCACTTGTATTTTGTGCTCTATCTATCAATACATTGCTAATACTAAGCCTTCATGATTACACCTGTGCTAAAATTTGACTTTGTTTCCTTACAACTATATTATCCTTGCTTGCAATTTGTCTACATTTCTGTCTTAGGGAACACATCATTTTACACTAGGGGCGTCTCGATGCTTGCACTAAAGTGTCACTTTCACAAAACAAGACTGGCACAAACATTGCACTAACATGAACGATGTTCCTATGACCTGCATTGAATTACAAATAGGAAGAAGGTTATACACAGACATGGAACACATATTTTCTTAAATTCTAGCTTTTTGATTGATGAATCTCTACTGGGATTGAAAAATGAATTAATAGTATTTCTAAATACTGCTTAAAAATATTTTGATCTTGGTTTGATTATAACTCTTTTATGTACCCATGATGTTTTCACTGGGGGCATCTAAGAAGTTATGAATTTTATTTGGTTTATTCACAATTGATAGCTGTTATGTCTTCCAGGTTACTCCATGATGTTTGCACAAAGACAAAGAGTCACAAGGATGGGGGGCATAATGTTTTCTTGGTTTGCTGCGCATGGTGATTGTTCCAAATGATCTGATAAATTTCACCTAACTTGGATGTTTATGGTAAGAGTTGCCACCATAAGTGGATAGCTGCATATATCTCGATATTTGTTATGTGTAAACTACGGTGAGGTTGGAACAATTTCCTTTATCTATTTTCTAACTTAGATTATCACTAAGGTATATGAAGCATAATGTACCCAAGGATATGAATTTTCAAGGTCATTGTGGGTCCAATATCTTACCTTATACAGATTCTGATATAGTAAAAGGAAAGTGACAATTTTGTTATCCTGGCTTATATGCCTTGATGCCTAAGTCTTTTTCTGACATTCCAATAAACACAATATTCATACTTTCATAATATCAGTGGGTATTAGTGATGGTTTTACTATCAAGTGGTATTTGTTCCAAAAGTGCCCAATGATGATAAAATGTTACAATATCTGCAAATCAGTGACAAGTTCTAAGAGTCTGCATATAGCAGCATTTAGAGATTGCATGATACATTTTAAAAGAACAACACAAGGATTTGAGCTCAAACTCATTTATATTTTTAATTCTTCTAAAATCCAAGATATTTACATACCCATGCTTCCTGAAATCTTTGATCAATCAAGAACGAAACCGAACTCACATATTAAACATAATTAACTTGGTTCTCGTGTGTTTATTCTTAACACACCCCCATTTCTTTGCTTCTTCTAATCTATTCTTTCATTCCCCTACCCGATCATTGCAAGTGATACATCATTTCAACAAAGGGATTTTATTATTTTTCCTTCAATTTCATTCTCGAGGGGGCATGATTACACTATTATCAATCAAATTTTTGCTCGAAACAACATTAAAAATGATTTTGTTATCAAATAAACTAGGGGCATGACATTTTTCTTGACTAAAGTTAGGACTGTTGGATAGAAAGCTTTGGTTCTCATAAGTTGGATATCTTATGCTTCCTCATTTTTAAAATATTCTTACTAAGCTCGTGGCAGCTTCATATTGACTTTCGAACAACAACCAAGTTTGAAATCAGTATTATCAATCTTTGGACGACAACCAAGTTTAGAATTGATATCTGTAAGATCTTTTATTGATCTTTAGATGAAAACCAAGTTCAAAATCAATACTATCATTTTATTTTGATCAAGTGTGAGATTGATCTCATCAGGCATTTCGTTCGATCATGAGAAAAATTCTCAATCTTTCTGAAGTCAACATCAAAAACTTTCTTTGAATTAATGCGCTGCTTGCACATCAATTCAAAGAGGGGAAAATGTAACCACCTAGATTTGGCTACTTTGACCATAGACTTTATTTACCCTAAGTGTGAACATACCCCCAATTATGCCCAGACAACTCTTCAAGCGGCTGGCATAATTCATTCGAATCAGATTTAATCTCCTAAGTGATCTAATCGCTAATTTACATTAATCACTTTATCCAATCCAATCAAATCATTTTAATCAATTCAAATCAATACCTGGCTAAGGTAATTAATTTAAAGATAATTAATTTAATGGGAATTAATGAAATCCTATTTATACCCATCACTTGAAAAATCAATCCCCTAGCCCAATTGATTCAATTTGGCTATAGTCCTAATTAATTATTACAAAGAAATCAAAAGCTTAAATGATTAATTAAATCCCTATTATTGAGTGAATATGTTATTACAACAATTCATTTCATTAATATTCCCTCTAACCTAACCAATCTCAAAATGCCAAACCATGAGTTCAAACTCATCCCAACCCCTTTTCACATGCTAATTCTTATTAATTAGCTAATTAAATCTAATTAGCTAATCCCCCCTCCACTCATTCTCTCTCCTCCTATCTCGATCTCCTTAATCACATCCCTTAAGCCTTAAACCCAATCCTAAGTGTTATGCCCTGCATACCCATCCCTACATTTTGTAGGAAAAATGTTGGGTCCCCCTTTTTTTTTATCTTTTTTCCCTTCCCTTGTTTCCTTTCATTTCCTTTGTTTTCCCTCTAGTATTTACTTCCGTGAGGTTTTTCTTTCTTTTGTTTTGTTTTCTTGTGTCTCTGGGACCCGGACCCGGTCCCGGAGTTTGTTTGTCTCTTCCAGAGTCGGATTTTGGACTCCAGAATTCTCTGCCATCATATCTTATTTTGCAAGAAGATATGACTGCATGGAATCCCTAGGCCCAGAGACGAGAGGTTTCCAAATTTTTTAGAAAAGCCCAATCTATTTTTACCCTAGGGGTATAAATGGAAGTTACCTGTCATTTTCACAGTTATCATGATTAAAACACTTAGAGCATTCAGAGCGATATTGAAGTGATTAAGGTGATTAAACAGTGATTTTTCTCCATATGCTTAGTGGCTAATCAAACGTTGATTTGCGGTGTTGGCTTGTGTGTGCATGTGTATTTGGGAACTGTTAAGAAAGACACAAACACTCAATAAGTCATTTCATTAGCTTGAAAGGTTAGATAAAGCATACAAAACCCACTAATATCGACCTATTGCCTTCTAACTAAGAGGAGTGTGATTAGTAACATATTAGCCCTCAAAATATGCTACAATTAGTGATGAATACAACCTAGCATCAAGGATTTTTAGTTTAAAATAAACTAAAAAGATGATAAACAAGCATTCTAGCTGTAAGCATGTGAATAATAACAATGTAAAAGCATGAAATAAGAAGTGAAATGTTAGTCTAGTATTAATCTAACAACATAACAATGCATTTTGTAATCTAAGATGAAGGCTTCTTTACTCTCAAAAATGGCTTCTATTTATAGAAGAATGAGAGAGAGAGAGAGAGAGAGAGAGAGAGAGGACAAGGTGAATTAATAAGTTGAGAGACTCATTAATGGAGGTGTAAGAACCATTAATGCCCAAGGCATTAATAAGACATGGGAGAGACATAGGCTTAAGGAATCTTCATTAATAAGACATTAATGAAAGCCTTAAAGAAGCAAGGGGAGGGTGTAAGAGGGTGGCTTGAGAAGGTGAACCTTAAGGAAGTCAAGCTTGAGAAAGTGGACTTTCTCAAGTGGGTTGAGTTGCTAAGCATTCCTTAATGGAATGTGACAACATTAGAAGGTGGGTTAGAACTAGAATTAGGATTAGGATTAGATTAGCAAGGGTGAATGGGTTGAGAAGGGTTAGAACCCAAGGTAGAAGTGGTTGAGATAGGTTAGGTTGGGGTTTAGGAGAATATTAATAAATGATTTAAACTTATTTAATTCATTTAAAAATATAGAAATTAATTATTTAAACAATTTAATTACTTTTTAATAATTAGGGGACTATAGGCATTTTAATTAAATTGAATAGGCTAGGAAAATGGGTTGATGGCAAGTGGGTAATTGATTCAAGGATTTATTTAATTCCCTTATAATTAAATACTATAGCCATGTTTGATTTTGGTTTGATTTAATTGGTTTGAATTGATTTAAATTATATGGCTATAATAGTTAATATAAATTAGTGATAAAAATCACGTAGGACATTAAATTGAATAGAAGAATTATGCCAAGCAGTAACAGGGTCATTTGGACATAATCGAGGGTATGATCACACTTAGGAAAAATAGGGTCCATAGTTGGAATAGACCAAATTTAGGTGGTTACATTTGCCCCTCTTTGAATTGATGTGCAAGTAGCACATTGATTCAAAGAAAGTTTTTGATTTTGACTTCAGAAAGATTGAGAATCTTGTTCTTGGTTGTTGAATGAAATGTTGATGAGATCAGTTTCGCACTTGATCAAAAAATAATAATAGAATTGATTTTGAACTTGGTTGTTGTCCAAAGATCAATAAAAGATTTTAAAGATACCAATTCTAAACTTGGTTGTCATCCAAAGATTGATAATATTGATTCTAAACTTGGTTGTCATTCAAAAACCAGTATGAAGATGCTAGGAGCTTAATAAAAATTATTTTAAAATAAGGAAACATAAGATATCTAGCTCATGAGAACCAAAGCTTTCTATCCAACAGTTCTGACTTTAGTCAAGGAAACTGTTATGCCCCTAGTTTGTTTGATAACGAAGTCATTTTTAATACATTTTTGAGAAAAAATTTAATTAATGATAGTGTGATCATGCCCCCTCAGGAATGAAATTGAACGAAAAAGAATAAATCCCTCAGTTGAAAAGAACATAACACTTGCAGGAAGTGGTTGGGGCAAGAAAGAGTGGAGTAGAAGAAGGTGTGTTGAAAAATAAACACATGATTACCAAGTTAATTATGTGAAAAAATGAATGATAAGGTTGATAAAATGATGTTTAGACCAAGATATATGAGGAAATATGTAGTATTGACCAATGTGGGGAACAAAAAAAGAAAATTCATAAGTTTCAAAAATGTCACAAAAATGACACTATGCTGCTGAAAATATCATAGATACCTTCGATTTGGTTCCCGATCGAGTAAAAAGAGAATAGAAATAAATTTGTAGTTGTTTGGGAGGAGTTTTGGAACCCCTAAATGTCTAAAAAGACTCATATAAGCCTCCAAAATTACCATTTTACTATTCATTGTCACTTTCCTCCATATAAATTTAGAGAGCTCTACAGGGAAAATGGTAGTCCTTGTGAGGAAGCACCATTTTGAGATGAGCCATCGACATCAACGACCAGCCGACTACCCACCACTGGTAAGTGCTCAATAAACTACTCTATGAATTCTATAATTTTCAATTTCATGCATTTTGGTGATAGTTATAGCCGTTTGAATTGAGGATCGCATTCGAGATTTCGAATCACATCTTGCTAATCCCGAATCACATCCGATTTTTCCTGGATTGTATCTAATTTTTCTAGATTTCCATGTCGCATCCGGTATTTCCTGGATCACATCCAGTACCTTAGGTTTTTCTTTGTTTAATTATGAAATCCATCAGGGGGTCGCATCCTGTTTGCTTAGGATCGCACCCCGCATTTAGGATCGCATCCCGTATTTCAGGGATCGCATCCCGTATACGCAATCACATCTAGTAGAAGACTTAGATTTTTTTTAATGTGTTGATCTATTTGCATCCTGTGAACTTGAAATGACTTAGTTATTTAGGAGGCTGCCCCTATTTGTAGATAGGATTCTGATACTTTATTGTTGTATCCAAAATCAGGCCCAGTTTGAGGTAGTCACATTTTACGCCACTTACCCTATGCGTGTCCTTGCATTATCAGGATGTTTATCAGATGACAAGAAGGTGACTATGATCCGATGTGGATTACAGTCCTTGATGGGTTTACCTGAGATCAGGGTAAACTATGGGTTGTTGACTGCTCTGGCTGAGAGATGGCATTCTGAGCACAACACCTTCCATTTACCGACAAGAGAGATTATTGTGAATCTAAAGGATGTCTGGAGGATACTTCACATACTAATGGTTGGACATGAGGTTTTCTTTGAGTCCAGAGCTGGTGTTACAATTGGTACTACACGTAGATTCTTTCAGGATGACTCCATAGACCGGAGATACTTGTCATGGGATTATATGGTCGATCACTATGATCGATTAGCTGTGTACTTAGCAGTTTTGGTAGGTGGCATCCTTATGCCAGATAGAGGTCAACATGGATTCCCAGTTGGCTAGGTGAGCATGGTCGAGTAGATGATCGTTCACCAATGACATTTTTCCTAGGGGAGCTGTATATTAGCGCATATGTACAGAGCTCCATGAGATTGTATACCATCACAACCAAAGTATGACTATGGGCATACTCATTCTTTAGATTTGGGCATGGGAGCACATCCTTGTCAGATGGCCGATTGTAGATAGGCAGAGGGCACCTTAGTAGCCCTATGTATACATATATGTAGGCCTTTTACAGCAGCCCCATATGGGCAAGGTTGAGTACTAGCATCGGTTATTTGACGATATGACAGAGGTCATCTGGCAACCATATCTAGACTGTGAGGTGTGGACCTCTGATGCTTGATAGGTACCATTTTTATGTCAGAGTAGATATCTGATCAGCCGGATGAGGTATATCATAAAGCACTTCATCATCACCAGAGTTTTGAGGCAGTATGGTCGGCGACAGGGCTGTATAGAGGATATTATAGTTTATGCTCGTACCCGAGATGAGACACCTTTATAGGGTGCTCAGTTGACTTACGAGACTGCCCATCAAGAGATTAGGGACATGGTCACAGTAGACTGGGACCTTCATCCAGATGTAGAGGATGCAAGTGTTTCAGATGGCTATGCTGTCGAGATACTTCAGTATCCTTTTTCGCAATTCACTATTCCAGAGGAGATCATTCCTCGCATAGAGGAGCCACTGGATTATGATCCTGATGACTGACCCATCAGGGGTAGAGGAGGTAGAGATAGTGCTCCTAGGAGATATGGGGCCCATGATGGTGGGAGAGATGGTGGCAGGGACGGCGACAGAGATGGCAAGCATCCTCCTCTAGATGATGGGCCTGATGGAGATGACAGAGGTGGTGGAGGAGAGGCCATAGATATAGGTGGTGCTAGTGGCAGTAGGCAGGGCAGGTGGTAGAGGTTTAGATTTGTGGCCCCATGGAGAGATACTAGCCCATTTCTCATAGGTGAGAAACACTGTCAGAGGTGTTAGGAGGCTCCTAAGAAGGATGCAGGTAGGGATGGAGATCCTTTGTTGAGATGTGAGAAGGAGAGAGAGAAGCTCTGAGCTCAGATTATAGCCTTGGAGGCCAGAGCCACAGCAGCAGAGTCGAGGTTGGCTATATCAGATGCCTTGCTCACAGATAGGGACAGGAAGATGGAGAGACTGAGGGAAAAGAGGGATGCACAGGCCCGTACAACAGTCCATCAGGGACAGATGGCTACATACTATTACGCCCTTTATCATGCAGTAGTTCTAGAGGGGCAGAGAGCTCCTTCATTTTCTCGAGTGGCCCAGTAGTCAGAGGGGGCCATTCCTCCTCCTTTAGCACCTTTTGCACCACCTCCTCCTCCTCCTCCTGACTAGGGAGAGGGGGTGAGGCAGAGTTGATATTTTTGTATCATTTGTATGAAATGTACATTTTGAGATCATATATGTATATCTAGATCCTACTGAGATCCCCTTTTTTGTATATTTGGATCCTTCGGAGATCCATTTTTGTAGATGACATTCATTCATACATATATCTGATATTCTTTTTTTGGCATACTGATACTCTCTATTCTCCTTGATACACTTTATGCTTTCTAATACTCTTTATGCTTTTTGATACTCTTTATGCTTTGTACCATTTTATGATGATATACATCTGATGCAGGTTTCAGATTCTGACATGTTTCATGAGTTCTCTTTGCTTTCATAGATGTGGTAAATGTATCTGTTTTGCACATGTGATGATATCTTGGTCTCGTGATGAGTTAAGTTTGTAGATGATAACATGATTTTATGACTTGGATGTGATGATTTATTACTAATATAAATATGTTATAAATGATACCTATGAAAAAATGCAAATGTATGTTTCTTTGGATTTTTCAGTCATGCAAAATATATGTATGGATGCGCTTAGGATGTAAAGGTAAAAATACAATACATGGATGCTTTATTTTTGTATTTTCTTGTTTCTTCTAATGAATGAAAGATGTATGCTATGGATGTGCAATGATATTTAATATCAATAATATAGATGATGTAATTAACTTAATGATTTAAAAGAAGATAGAAACCATTTTTGAGCTTAAAATCCCTGATGCTGTTATTTCTATTGATAAATGCATCATGCAATCTCTAAATGCAGCTATATGAAGACTCTTAGGACTTGTCACTGATTTAGAAAATTTTGCAACATTTTTATCATCATTGGGTGGTTTTGGAATGGATACCATATGATAGTACAACCATCACTAATACCCACTGATATTATGAAATTATGAATATTAGTTTTATTGAAATGTCAAAAATAGACTTAGGCATCAAGGCATAGAAGCCAGGATAAAAATAGTCACCTTCCTTTTAATATACCAAATTCTAAGTAAGGCAAGATATTGGACCTGCAATGACCTTGAAAATTTATATCATTGGGTACATTATGATTAGTATACCTTAGTGAGAATCTGGATCAGAAAACAGACAAGGAAATTGTGTCAAACTCACCGTAGTTTACACATAACAAAGATCAAAATATATGCGGCTATCCACCCATAGTGGCAGCTCTTACCATAAACATCCAAGTCAAGTAAAATTTATAGGATCATTTGGAACAATAACCATACGTAGAAAATCCAGAAAACATTATTCCCCCTATCCTTGTGACTCTTTGTCTTTGTGTAGACGTCATTGAGCAACTAAGAAGACATAATAATTTATCAATTGTGAATCAATCCAATAAAATTTATAATTACTTAGATGCCCCTAGTTGAAAACATCATCAGGACATTTAAAGAATCATAATCAAACCATTATCAAACTATGTGTTTAAGTAGTACTTGTTCATTCATCTGTCAAACACAGTAAAGATTCACCAATTAGAAAATTAGAATATAAGCAATATGGTGTTCCATGTCTGTGCTTTGGTAGGATAATCCATTCCTGTTTGCGATCCAATATGGATTTGTAGGACCTCCATTAATGTAAATATCATGTCTGATGTTGTGATGCTTGAAAAGACACCTTGGTTTTGAAAGTGACATTGTTTTGCATGTGTCAAGAAACATTGTGTCTGTGAGGTAAACCAGCCTAGAGAAATCTAGCAACTGCAACTAACTATGCTAGCAAAGATAACCTCAGTGCAGAATGACTTATTCCTAAGATGTAAAGATAGATGAATACCAAGCGAGGATAAGATAATTATTTAGGAAGATGAAGTCAGTGTACAAGCACAGGCAAAATTATGAAGGCCTAGTATCAGTAGTGCATCGATAGATGGAGCGCAAAACACAAGTGACGCCTAATTGCCAGGTTTTCACCACTTGGCAAGATCTGTTTCTTTCTTTTTGCTACCAAGATGCCCATTTTGCCAGGTTCTCATCAAGGCACTTTTCTCTTTTTCAAAATTTTTGCTATTTTTATTTTTTTGAGTGTTTTTGTAGTATCAAGGTGCCTATTTACCAGGTTTTCACCAAGGATACCCATTTTGAAGGACCTTTTCCACTATTTTTGGATTTCTTCAGGATCAATTTTTTGAATGTTTTTGGTATTTTGCAAGAACTTTTTTCTGTATAGGCTCTGCTAGCCGAATATTAGGCATAGAACCACTTCAAATATACAGTGTTGATAGGGTTTTAAAGAACGTCTCCCTCAGGTGTAGTTAATTGATAAGCTCCAGTCCCGAAAGTAGCAGTGATAACATAAGGTCCTAGCCAGTTAGGTTCAAACTTTCCTTTTTTCTCTCTGTTAGGCTGGTTCTTAGGATTCTCCTTGAGGATGAGATCTCCTACTTCAAATTTTCATGGTTTGATCTTTTTGTTGTACCCTTTGGATATTCTTGCTTGGTACACTTTGAGATGATCGAACGCTTGTTGTCTGTGCTCATCTAGTAGGTCTAGAGAATTTACCCAATCAATGCGGTACTACTCATCAGTAAGCAGTCCTTGTAAAGATATCCATAAAGATGGGATTTCGACCTCAATAGGTAATACTGCTTCAGCATCATAGACTAGAGCAAATGGCGTGGCTCCAGTTGGTGTTCTTATGCTTGTTCTGTAGGCCCATAGTGCCAGATTTAGTTGTAGATGTCAGTCTCTGCCAGACTTGCTTACAGTTCTGTGTAGCATTTTGAGAATATTTTTGTTTGATGCCTCAGCCTGTCTATTACCTTGAGGGTAATAGATTGAGGAGCAATGTTGAGTGATATGGAACTGTTCACAGAGGTCATCAATGTCTTGATTTTTATATTGGCCCCCATTGTCTATCATGATTGAATAGGGTAACCCATATCTACAAATAATGTAGTTTAGAATGAACATAGCCACATGTTTGCCAGTGGCTTTTAGTAGCAGCATGGCTTCAACCCACTTCGTGAAATACTCAGTGGCCGTAATGATAAACTTGTGTCCATTTGAAGAGTTGGGATATATTTGTCCAACCAAGTCAAAGGCCCATTGCTAAAATGGCCAATGTGTTATGAAAGGTATAGGTTCTCTGGTAGGAGCATGAATAAGGTTTCCATATGTCTGGCATTTAAGACATGCTTTTGAAAACTAAATAGCATCTTTCTCCATGGTAGGCCAATAATAGCCTACTCTGAGTAGTTTCTTAGCTAATGAAAAGTCATTTGAGTGGGATCCACATACACCTTCGTGGACATCGTTTAATGCCAGGTCAAACTCTTTGAGTTCTAAACACCGAAGAAGTGTACCATCAAGACTGTGTCGATATAGGTTGTTAGTTATGAGGACGTAACGTGATGCTATCCTAATCAGGGATCTTTTCTCATTTTTGGATAAATTGGCGGGAATGGCTTGGTCAGAAAGGTATGCAATGATATGGGCATACTGAGATTGATCTGGGGTATTCAAGGTACATATTATCTGGTATTCATGGTTAGCAAAGGTAGGATAGGATATTTTTTCCAACAAGAAGTCATAGCGGAATTGATGCTCCTCTAGTTGTAACATGGATGCCAATGTAGCCATAGCATCTGCAACCTTGTTCTCTAATCTTGGTATCTGCTGGAAGGTGACGAAGATAAAGTACTTCTTTAGGTCATCAACTAGTTGTTTGTAGGGCATCAATTTTTCATCTTTTGTTTGATACTCTCCATTGACTTGATTGATAATTAGTTGGGAGTCACCATACATGTGTAACTCAATGATCTTCCATTCCATAGCTAGCTTGAGGCCATTGACCAATGCTTCATATTCGGAGATATTTTTGGTGCATGGAAACATCAATTTGTAAGATTTGGGAATCTTGTATCCCTATGGAGTTATGAAGAGAACCCCTGCTCTAGATCCTTGTTGAGTGAATGAACTATCAAAGTACATCTTCCATGGATGTTTAGTGAGATGCATGATTGTTTCATCAGGGAATTCAATTAGTAATGGTTCATCATCCTGGAGTGGTGAATCAGCCAATTGATCTACAAGTACCTATCCTTTGATAGCTCTCCATTCTACATATTCAATGTCAAACTCACTTAGAATCAGGACCCATTTTGCC
>MU223269.1:5847200-5883085 GCA_018584345.1 Thuja plicata
AATGATTTAAACTTATTTAATTCATTTAAAAATATAGGAATTAATTATTTAAACAATTTAATTACTTTTTAATAATTAGGGGACTATAGCCATTTTAATTAAATTAAATAGGCTAGGGGAATGGGTTGATTGCAAGTGGGTAATTGATTCAAGGATTTATTTAATTCCCTTATAATTAAATATTATAGCCATGTTTGATTTTGGTTTGATTTAATTGGTTTGAATTGATTTAAATTATATGGCTATAATAGTTAATATAAATTAGTGATAAAAATCACCTAGGGCATTAAATTGAATAGAAGAATTATGCCAAGCAATAACAGGGTTGTTTGGACATAATCGAGGGTATGATCACACTTAGGGAAAATAGGGTCCATAGTTGGAAAAGACCAAATTTAGGTGGTTAGAGTGATCTTTCGAAGGTGGACCTATTGCAGAGCATTTCCCGTATCCATCTTCCCTATGTCCTTTGCATTTTCAGGTTAGTTATCGTTTCCATTCTTTGGTTTTCTGTCCCTCTAGTTTTCTATCTTTCTTTTCATTTCTGTGGTGCTTGCTTTGTTTGTTTTTTCTTTCATTTTTTTCTCATTTCCATTTCTATGTTTGTTCCTAGTTTGCCTCCCGTTGGTGGGATGGCCCTGTCAGAAGGTTTTCCACCTTCTGTGCAGTTGTAGTTTAGTATATGATGTACATTGTCGTAGTCTACCTTCCTACCTTTGCAAGTTTTGTAAATTATATAAATGCTTTGTAAATGTTGTATATATGCCTTAGCCCTCTATATTTTAATGTGTATTCCTCTTGTATATCCTTCCATTCTACCAAGCTCATCGAGAGGGAGTCACCATGGTTCAAACTTGACACCTCACTGGTTCAAGCCATGGTAGCTTTCTCTCTCCTTGTCGTGTCATCTTAATGGTGGGATTAATTTCCCATGAGTGGGAATTCAAACCCCATCCCATCTAGCATTCAATTTCCCTTGTGTCGGCCCACTTGTCGCCATTAAATGCCATTTATGCCTCCTGTCACATGGCCACATGACAACCCATGTCAGCTGAGTACAGTCTCCCACTAGTCACATCAACATGACAACGGATAAGTTCTTCTAGACTCTAGGTGTCGAGGTCCCTAGGTCCTCATTCCACATTTGTTATTCAGTTCAAATACCCCAGAGTCCCCAGGTGTGTCTCAGATTTTGGCTCATGTTTATCTTGAATATTCTGAGATTTTGATGTATGCTACCACTTCTTGGACAGGTGCAACATGGTGATAATTCCCCTAGACTCTGCTAAATTATTATTATTATACCAAGTATTAATGGTTCTCCAATCTTGTAGGTTGTTGATTGTGTGATCAAGATGTCTGAGGTGATCACTCCTCCTTATATCCTGGAGCTACCTACTACCTCCACTTGGGTGGCCACAAAAACCAAGGTTGAAAAGATGCTAGGAAAGCTACTACTAACCTGAAAGTACCCAAAGGAGGGCATTCTCATAGGATCCAAGGTGGATTCCAAGGTCCAATAAATAATAGATATAGAGCCTAGACTATGGGCTGAAATGCAAGGCTTAATTAAATACATCTACATGTTGAAGGCCGGTGGAGATAGTATGGCTACTCATTTGGCCGCCTCTAGCATTATAAAGGCTGCAAACTTTTCTTGTTCAGTGCAATCACTAGAATTAATATGTCAATTGGAAACACTGTACAATGCACCTACTCAGACAGTTCTACTTGTCGATCTCTGATCGTTACAATATTCAACAACAATTGTCACTCTGGATGCAACAACCTTTGCCTCAGGGTTGGGGATTCCATAGTTCAAGGGATCCATCATCATCAACCAGGCCAAGTCGTTAAAAGAGTTCAAGGCGGCTGCCCTTGTCTCTCAACAATACCTCAATAGCCAGTGGCTGAAGTCCCTAAAGAGGGACCATAAAAGGATGAAGTTGGAAATTCTCTATGGGGATTTCAAAGAGCCCATTTAGGCGGGCATTATATTCTTATGTAGGATCTTTGGCTTGCCCCATGCCTGGGATTTCTTGGCATGGATGTATTACTTTCTTTACTGCATCACCACCTACAACCAGACCTTCAACTGGGTGGCCATTATAGCCAATCATGTGGACATGCAACTGAAGGGCATCATCTAGAGTTCCAAGTTCTATATGACATCTTATGTGCTATGGGAACTAGCCCAACAAAGACTGGCTTTTCTGGGTTTGGGAATAGTAGGTGAACTTGGGAATAGGCTAGGCCAGTTAACACCATGGGATCATTATCTCCAAGTCCAATGGGAACTCAGTTTCCTAAATTTTTGTCGGGTAAATGATGCTTTCAATTACCAAAATATTCTAACACTTACCCAAGACTCTAGGTACTGATTATCATAGGAGGCGATGAACCTGGTGAGTACTTATGACCACTACTTTATTTAGTTCCAGCACCACACCTACGTTTGGGTGACTGAATTCTCTGGGAAACCCAACCTTCTTCCCTGGTATTACGGGGATATAATCATTCTTTTGGAGGTCTTCTGGCAGATCATGGACCTGCATGCCTTCTTCACATTTAAGAAGGTCATTAACGTCCCATTCCTAGGTTTGTGCAGGAATTATATGTGCAGCCTCACCACAGCAAGGGAGGAACATAGTGAATTGAAGAGCCTGGGACTGGTGGAATTCTACCACACCAAGAAGAATTATGATCCTCTAGGCAAGATTGCCTTAGCACTTCCCCAGGCCTCCCCATTGCACGAAGAAGATATTGAAGATTTTTGGGTGGACTTCCAGGACATTTTTGATCTTTGGGCCAGTCAACATTCATGGATGTCCAAGGGACTCATGAAGGTGCTTGACCTTCAGAATTTTTTGAAGGATTTTTTAGATGACAGGCCACTAGAAGACCTAGCATACAAAGGACAGGGATTAGACAAGTTGGATCTCCCTCTGGTGGATTGGGCCACCCAAGGAGACTTGACAATTGAGGGAGTATGCCACCCGATTTGGAGGTCAGTCACAATTATTTTTCCCAGGTGTGTCCCAAAAGCACCCAGAAGGGATTGATTGTCCAAAGGACCACTCCATCTTTCGCTACCACTGCCAGACCTAGTAGAACTAAGGGGAAATAAAATGAAGGTACCTCGGCTAGGGTACCTCTCCAAGGCCCAACCCCTTTAATGGTACAACTACAACAACAAATGGAGTCAAAAAGGTTGGCTAGCCAGCAAATAAGCACACAGATATCCCCCGGTCTCCTCATAACTCCAATGGTGTCTACTCACCTGACAAGATCCCCATCGTTGGCTGTAATGATGAGTAGACAGAATTTTGTTGAGGTAGAATCTACCAGTATTTTGGAGACCAGGGTCCCATTTTTGAGAAAGAAGACCCCCACTCCAAGCAGCTACTAGCTCCGGTATGCCAGATATGCCTCTAGTTGATGTCAGTTTGGACTCCCCCAAACTTGAGGAGATTCTTGATAGCCCTCCCCCAAACAATGATTTTGATGGTGTGTTTGGGGTGAATGAACTCATGAATTTACATGAGGATATTGATCACACATTTGAAAAGATCACTGCTCAAGATAAAGGAGAGATCCCCGCTAAAAAGGAAGTCCTGGAAGAAGAAGTTGCATTAGAGCAGGAGGTCCAAGATGAAACATAACAGGAGCCCAAGTGGGAGAGGAACCCAGTCCAAGGGACCAAAGATACACCAAGGAAACCCACAGGTGAACAACCAATGGTTGTGGAAATCAGACCTACGGGATCAACCGTACCCCCATTCATCATGCTCCAAATACCTTCGGTTATGCTGGGTGATCAAGTGCCCCGGAGCACATTTGGTGAGGTGGTAATGATGACCCCATTATTAAACTTTGGTTAGAGACCTCACCCACCTCAAAAATATGTTCCAATGGAGGAAAATGTTCTAGCAAACGAGGCCAATGAGGCTGACAAACAGCAGCAATAGAATGACTGGGAAGTCCTAGAAAATGTAAATGTCAGATCAACTGATGCTGGGAGGGACAAGGAAGTGCTTGAATATACAGGTGATAAGGATGCTAGAGAAGGAGAATTTTCAGATATCACAAAGGACACCAACACGATGGATAATACTGAGGCCTCCAGAGAGCGGGAGCAAGAACAGGAACATGATAAAGAAAAGGAGCCCGATGACACTGTACATTCTGGGAATGCACCGCTAGATTTTGAAAGGAATCTTGATGCATAGGTCTTAACTGCAAAGCCACCCTAGCCACCTAAAATGGCTAGTAGAATTGAGGAAAAAAAGGCCCCAACATTTGCATTAGGTGTTCCACTCTTCTTGGCCAAAATGATGACCCAAAATATAGAGGCTCAGAAGCCTAAGAAGACACGAATAGTTCATGCCCTCTAGACTAGTCCAACAAGAAACACAATTACGAATATCACAACACCTCCTCTAGATGCAGATGCAGTGGCTGTAAGGCCCAAAGATTATAACATTATAGAAGTGGCACTAGGGAGAAGAGATAAGCAGGGTGAACTAGACCTGCTGAGAGAGGCCACCAAAGTAGTAGAGGCCTGATACTTCAAATAGGTCCAAAAGTTAAAGGAGGAAAGGGAGACCAATGCCAATCTCCTCGCACTTTTGGCAGAATTTACACAGCCTTTGGCCGAGATCTACCTGGAAATCCTCTTCCTCCATATTTCTGCTCACACAGGGTGACGTGGATTCTCTCTGGGCCATGAAGAAGAAAGTGCAAGCTATGGATGGGTGGGCCACTGAGTAGATAGCTGCTATAAGAAAATTTCTAGCAGTGTCCCTCCCAGATCTTTACCAAGTCAACATCCTCATCAGCTAAGAAAATGGCTATGCTCTTGTATGGGAGCAAGACTTAGAGAAATATGAAAAGTGGAAGGCCGGGTTGGAAGAAATTCACAATGCCAGAGAGGAAGTCGTCACAGAGGCAGGAATTTTGGGAGACAAATCATATGATTCCCTCTAGGCCCAGTACTCCAGACTTGGCCTCAAAATTGAGGTATGAAAGGAACTAGCTAAGGCCTTAAAAGAAAAGGTGACCGCGGCTCAATATCCCTTTGGCTTATTTCAGGCATTTATGGTTGGAGTATCGCAAGTTGATCCCTTCACCACTGGAACATGCACCCCAAAGGACTACGTCCTCAGCAAATTTAATGAATGCATGGAGTCCCTGTATCTAGTTGCTAGAGATTTTGACCAGGGCATGTTATCAAGATTATCCAAGATGATGATCCAGGCACACGATGTTGTGAAGATGGTAGATGAGTTCCAGAACAGGACCAGAGAGGTTGAGGAAAATTTGGAGGTTGTTTGTAGTCAATGGGACAACATTAGGAATATAGATGAAGAAGGTGTAAGCCAAGTATTAGAAGCATTCAAAAATAGTAAGGAACAATAAGGTTCTCTGGAGTCTAGATAATTCCATTAACCATGCATATGTTGTATTCTTTATTCTTTAGGGGTTCAAGCTTCCGGATCCCAAAATTCCAGATCTAATATTATTTAATTCTTTAAAGTGACCTATGTCCTAGATCCCAAGGCCAACCGGTCACTTTCAAAGAAGTCAATAAGGGTGTTAGAGGGTGGGTAACCCTAGCCAATCACATCGGCTCGACAAGAAGGTTCTAATAGGTGGTCTTCCCAAGGTGCCACTCAAACATAACACCTGGCACATTGGAGATAGGGAGACACTTTTCTATTGATGAGGCATGTAGCCTTGATCCCCAGGGGATCAGATTTCTTATTTTTTCCCTCCAACTCTCTTCTCGAGGATAATTCTTCCACTCCTCTTTTATTGTCTTATTCTTCTGACATGTCAGACCTTTTCCGTCTCAAGGTCTTTGTAACATGGTGTAGGTAGTATCAGCCGCCAGAAATTTTATTATATTGTTTAAGTGTAAAGTAATTTAGGGTAAGTTTAGGGCAAACTTGTTTATAAATAGTAAGTCTGACCCCATTCCAAGGGTTGACAAAATTGATGATTTTGCAGTCCATAGATATAGAATTTTTCAATTTCTTAGTTCTTAGTTGTAGAGCTCAATGCTCCTTATTAGTTAGATGCTCCTTTGGAGCCACCATTATTGTACGCACAAGTGCTAGCTAGAAACATGTTAATGAAGAAGGAAGGATTCCCTCAATGATGTTGTTAGCATTCTCATCAATGGATTAACATTATTTTTGTGCTGTATGTACCTTATGCCCCTTTCTCTAATGTTTTTAGTAGATTAATGACCTTTTTCCTCGCTATTGGATAAGTATGAACTGTTGGTTCTATGTTTATTTAGTATTTAGTGTAGCACGTTAGAGCATGGTTGATGTTTTGAATGTTTGGCATAAACTATAAGTAGATGGAATACTTCCAACCCGTGCATATATTTTGAAGTTTATTTTGGTAAAATTGACAAGTGCTTGTAGGAAACCTGACCTAATTAAATCCTCAGAGAAGACGAGACAAGATAACCAGCTATCCCCCCAAACAAAATAGGCACACTCCCAACTAAGACCCTGCACTATAGAGACCCAACTCTCAGGTGCTTGAAGGCCCAAAGAATCTCATTCCTCTAGACAACCTTTAAAGGTGAAATTGGCTGGTACCCCAGTACCCGGTGACAACTTACGTCTGTTGGTAGACCTGGTCACAAAGTTTCATCAACAGAAAACTGGCGCTAGAGGGAGGGCATGAGCTCATCCCCCTCTGAGGATTTGGAATTTATAGAGCTGAAAGGTTCCCCAAGCTATAATTTTAGGAAGCAGACCTTTATTTGGATTGGATCATTTTCACCAGCCTGATTCAAAAGAATCCTTAGATCAGCCCCCAATCCCACAAGGTTTGTCAAACTCGAGCCTCTCGCTTGAAAGAAGAAAACCCTATAAGCTAAGACACCTAACATTGTCTAGGGATCAGCTATGTCTCAGAATACCCAAGTCTCCTAGGCAACCCTAGGGATTAACATTCAACCTCAGTAAAATCCAACACCTCTGATGGCTGCTTACTTTGGCAACACAGGGTCCCCGATGGGAACTTTTCTAGGTGCAACCAATGATCTACTTGTGCACCTAGAAAATATTTGTCTTTGATATAAGCACTTAGGCTCACAAACCATAGAAGAGCATCTATAGGCATACAAAGATTCCATGAACCGACACCGGATCCAACATCAAGATGTTGTGACCCAGATGTTCCTCTGTCCCTGGGATATAATGAGCTGAATTGGTACCTTAACTTGCCTGCCAACTCCATCAATAGTTGGCAGGATATGGAAGATGCCTTTTTGGCAGCTTTTTGTGTACATGTAGACCCAGCATGGTCCCATATCCAGTTCATCTCCATTAGGAAGGAACTGAATGAGCCTCTTACAACATTCAATCATAGGTTCTAATGTGCCTTGAAGTGGTGCACAAGTCCTTTCATCCCATCCATAGATGTAACCATCCAGACATACCTAAACACAATAGACCCCTTCATTACCACTCTCTTATGGAGAACTACCACCCATACTGATCAAGATACTCTTGCAAAAGTTTACAACCTGGCCTTGGAGTTGTCCTGCTGTCTTAACAAATCTCTGGACGGGATTGGGCAGAGCATGCCTTTCAATATGATTCCCAGTGGAACTTCTTACACCAGGGGATATAACCCCAATCAGGAAATGGGTGCCCTTGCAATGACCATGAATCCCCCACCACCACCGATAGACCAATAGGCCCAGTACATATACCCATCACAAGCCTAGACAATACTAGGTCTGGAATTCGTCCCCTAGAACTAGCCGCAACAAACACAACAACCACAGACACAACCTTTCAGAGTGCCTTTCTTCAAGTCACCTATGGCTAGAGGATTGCCACCCTCGACTCTCATACCCTCTGCTACTTTTCCTGGGAACCAACAGCAACAACCGTCACATTGTGATGCAAACACTCAGCTGTCCATCAAGGTCAAATCCCTCCATTGACTATTGTACTCACTGATTGTGGACATAGGATAGCTAAAGGCGGGTTCTTTTTCACCCCACAACACCAATTCCCAGAGAGGGAATATTTTCTCTGGCCAATGAAATAACAATGCCAAAGGAAGGAAATACAATAATGGGCCTGGACCCAACCAAAAAACAATGGAACAACAATGCTAACACTGGAAGACCACCTCCAAACCCAAACACCAATCAGGGTAGTTTTGGACCTTCCCATTTCACGTCAGTCATAGAACTCCAGCCTTTAACCAACTGGTGAAGATTACATGTCAAATGGTTTCATTCTGAGGTGAACTATGCCACACTAGAGAAGGTCATCATGATCTCCCTGTTGGACAGACAACAAACCGTTGATCCTAATCCCCCAGAACCCCCCATTTAGGAGCCCACTCATAGTACCTTCACCTGTGAGACCACCTTTTTTGGAGCAGAAAAAGGAGATGAAGAACCTAAATTACAGGGGTTCTTTGATGAATCTATTCTAGCCTTTAAGGCCAATGCCTTCACCAACCCTCAGACTCCCTACAACACCTAGATTCAGGCTGGTAAAGGACTAGTTTACATGCCCACGCCTCCCAAAGATACACCTCCCTAGGATAACACACTTGATCTTCCCTTCCCACCAAAAGGGTCTAGCTCTAACCAAGCTAAGGACCTAGTCAAGGGAAGCCAATAATTCCCCGGAGGGAGGTTTGACATCACAAAGGTGTTAGAATGAACCACCAAATCCATGACCTTAATGGAGATTTTGCTAAACTATACTGAGTAGAGGAAGTCTCTTCTAAAGCTCTTGGGAAACCTAGAAACTATTAGTCGCCCACCCAAGACTGTCACCTTTGATGACGCCAACATGATTGTCTTCCAGGGAAACACTGAGGATCCTTCCTTCCTACTACACTTGAACATATAGGGGAATAACCTTTACAATTGCTTGATAGATTTTGGAGCCTCAAATGTCATGCCCTTATCCATATGCTAGAGGGTCAGATTGTATCCTACTCCCTCCAATGGTGCAGTAGTCCAACTGGACAAGACTACTATAAAAATGGTAGGTCAACTAAAGAGCATCTGGATTTAGCTCATCCAAGAACCCAGGATAGTGAGTGTGATTGACATCCAAGTGGTGGACATCCCAGAGACTTATGGGATGTTGCAAAGTCACAATTGGTCCAAGTCCCTTAATGGGTATTTCTCGACCGACTTCTCCCACTTGTGGCTCCCCTAGGAGGGAGAATATAATCAGATCTGGGTAGAAAGTGAACCCAGGATGAAGAAATCCCTCACCAAAGCTAGGAGGGTAAAAAAAGTCCTCTTCTCTAAGACTTCCCCCAGATTGTACCGACCCCTAGAAAACTTGACATTTGATTTCACCCCTGGGGAAAATCCCATAATCTCCCAATGAACCTAGGACCTGGATGAAAAACTAAGGGGTGAGGTTGACTCACAAGGGAGCACAAAAACCCCCGCTACACTCTTTTCTAGCACCTGGTGTCAGGTGCATTATCAGAAACATTCAGAATTAGAGTGTGGAACTTGCCTCATTGCGGCTATCTAACACATCAATACCCTTCAGGAAAAGAAACACAAAGAAAGTATGCCTAGGCCCAGTAAGTCCCCTAGCAGCACCCATATGGTGCCGCTAGTTCAGGCATCTCAATTGTAGATCTCTCCGAAGAATAACCTCACCCACATGCCATTAGAGCGGAAGGAAACTCCTCCCAACCACCCCAAAAATAATCCAAAGACCACTTTATCTCCCCAGCCCCATATAACAAACAATGAATTATGGACCTTAAACTTTGATGAGTCTTAGTCTAAGCAAGGTTGTGGAGCCAGAGTGGAATTGATCAACCCATGGGGAAAATCCTTCCTTGCATCTTATAGTTTGTAGTTAAACTACATGAATAATGTTACGAAGTATGAGGCCTTGGTCCTTAGACTCCTTTTTGCGCTAAGGAAAGGAATCACCCACCTCCGAGCCCTGGGTGATTCAGAGTTGATTGTTAAGCAGGTCTACATCCAATACACTTGTCATGATAAAAGTTTGGCCACATATCACAACCGGGCATGGATTCTCATCAAATATTTTGATGCCTTTGGCATTGAACTCATCCCCCAAAAAAGAAACTATGTTTCAGATGCTCTCACCGTGTTCGCTAGCACTCTAGAGCCAATGACTGGCTCCCAGCTTGGGAAATTTTCTATTGAGATGATCTCCACCCCATCCATCCTAGACAATGTCACCCATTTTCAAGTTTTTGAAGATGATCAACATATCCTAGCCTTTATGGCCAATGTTGGTGTTTTTGAGGACCAAATAATGGAAGAAAGAGATCACGATGATATTGAATAGGGTAATGAAGATGATGGAATCATGGACCTACCAACCAACACCATCCATGAGGGGATGGTCACACTTAAAAAAATCTTTGACTTAGACCCTCGGGGCTGGGAAAAGATATCATCCTCCTCTGAGGGAGGAAAATTTGAGAAATTCAACATTGATCAGGCCAGTGAAGAAAAATTGGTACACATCAGCACCTCCTGCTCCCCTCGGGAGAAGGAGAATATTCTCATGGTTCTCCTAGAATACATTGATGTAACTGCACGGGGGTATGAGGATTTGAATACCTACGATACATCTATCATGACCCATACCATCCTACTAAAACCTGATGCTAAGCCCTTCTGGCAAAAACAAAGACCGGTCAACCCACTGACCGAGCCTCTAATTCATTAGGATGTTCAGAAACTTCTATTAGCCCAGATCATCTTTCCAATCTGGCATACTATGTGGGTTGCCAACCTCATCCCTGTAAGGAAGAAAAGTAGCGATATCCACCTTTGCGTGGATTTTTTTAATTTAAACAAGGCCTCCAAGAAATATAATCACCCTCTCCTTTCACTAGATGAGGTGTTGCAAATCATGAATGGATCACAAATGATGTCTTTCTTGGATGGGTACTCCAGGTATAAATAAGTCATGGTCAAGTATGAAGATAGAGATAAAATGGCATTTACCACCAAGTGGGGAAAATTTGCATACCAGAGAATGTCATTTGGCCTGATCAATGTAGGGGCCACATTTTAGAAGGCTATGGACATTGCGTTCGAAGGCCTAATGAGATGATGCATAATCATCTACATGGATGATTTGACTGTCTTTTCCTGGGACAAGTGTGATCATTTCGCCCACCTCACCCAGGTTTGCGAGAGATGTCGCCAGTATGAAATATCCCTCAACACTAAGAAATGTATATTCAGGGTCACTAAAGGGAAGCTGCTTGGGCATATTGTCTCTGAGACGGGTATATCCATTGACCCTGAGAGAGTTGAGGTGCTACTAAATCTACAGATGCTTGGTAGCAAGAAGGAAATAAGATCTTTCTTTGGGAAGATCAATTTTGTCCGATGGTTCAACACCAGATTCACCAAGATTGTAAAGCCACTCAATGAAATGATGAAGAAAGATACAAATATTGAGTGGAGTCCTAAGGTAAAGTGGGCATTCACCCATATTAAACAAATGATTGTAGAGGCACCAGTCTTGGCTAGTCCAAACTATTCCCTCCCTTTTCACATATACTCCTTTTCCTCACCGTATTTTGTCGTGGCAGTATTGACCCAGAAGGTTGAGGGGGAAGAACAACCAATAGCTTTCATGAGCTCCCCCTTTAAAAATGCTTAATTCCGGTATTCAACTTTGGAAAGGTAGGCCTTTGATCTTGTCCTCACTATGAAAAATTTCTGGCATTATATTCTCCGGAGCAAAGTGCACGCAATCATCCCAGACCAAGCTATTAAGTCTCTGCTCATGCAGAGTGAATTGGGTGAAATATGGGGGAAATGGATGGCCATCCTCTAGGAGTAGGATTTGGAAATGGAACCCATGAGGATATTCTGAGGCCAAGGACTATGTAGAGTGATGGAAGAAGAGACTCCCCACATTGAATGTCAGATATACATAGTGGAGTCTATTACTCAAGACCTATGGTATACCAACTTGGTATACTTGTTACTGAACAATGGATGTCTAGAGGGGCTACCCCCAAACAAACATCATGTCTTGTGGCTGAAGAGCGCACACTTCATGATCCAAAAGGGAATGCTTTTCCACAGGAATTATGAAGGGGTATATCTCTGGTGCATAGACAGGGACCAGGATGCAAAAATGATTGAAGAATTTCATGGGAAGTTTAGAACCGGGCATGGATCAGCTAATGCCACCACTCATCAAATCCTCTGGGCTAGGTACTATTAGACCTATATCTTCAAAGATGTATACACTCACATTAGGAGATGCCACACTTGCCAAACTGTGGCACATCATGAGCGGAACCCGGCCATGCCTTTACAATCAGTCTTTGAAGCTAGACATTTTGCCCAATGGGAATTTGACTTTATCGGGGAGATCAACCCCAACTCATCTACTAATCACCAGTACATTTTGAGTGCTATCAATTATTGCACCCGATGCTCTGAAGCAATCCCTTGTAAAAATAACACGACAGAATTAGTTACAAAATTCCTGGAAGAAAATATCATCACAAGATTTTGAATACCCTTTGCTATAGTATGTGAGAATAATCTAGCATTTTCTTTAGCACAATTACTTGAATGGACCTATGACAGGAAGATCACTCTAAATTTTTCTAGCTACTATTACCCCTAGGGGAATGGTGTTGCTGAATCAACCAACAAAAATCTACTTGAAGTGATCAAACATTTGTTAGAACAGAACCCCCAAGACTAGCATCAAAAGCTGAGATTCACCCTCTGGGCTGATTGTATCAAAATTAAGAAAGCCCAAGGGACATCCCCATTCCATCTAGTTTATGGCTAGAATCCAGTATTCCCCATTAACTTATATATCTCAATTTTATAGTTCATGCAAGAATTCAGCAACTGGGACAATATCGTGGAGGTTTGGCTCCTAAATCTGGAGCAGATGGAAGAACAAAGAGACACATCCATTAAACATTTTACACGTCACTAAGCAGTATTAAAATGATGGTTTGATAGAAGACCCCAATACAAGGCCTTTCAGATTTTGGACTTGGTCCTCTTGTGGGACAAGGCCCGGGAAAAGAAGGGAAAGCACACTAAATTTAAACAGTTCTGGCTTGGACCATATTTGATATCTAAGATCTGTAGGGAAAAAACTTATCACCTCAACACCATGACTAGAGACGCCATCCCATTTCATATCAATGGACAGTTTCTCAAGCACTATTTTGAGTAAGTTATGTGATAAGTTTGTCCAGAGTTGTATTCTATGTAAAGTTCTCGCTTGTAAATATCTTTCCCAGTGCTCCATTTGGGGTACCTTGTCCTTGTAAATGGTCTGTCGGCCGTCCTCTGGGACCACTTTCTTTTCTATTTGTTTTCATTTTCTTTTGTTTTGTTTTGTTTTCCCTAGGTTCCTAGTGTTTTTCCCTCTCTCTTGTAGACCGGTATGCTTCACATAACATCCAGTCTCTGAAATGGTACCTTTTGCATTTTGATGAATTTGGAATCTATTGTTAGCATGGTGGAATTGGTTCATGCTCTAGAGTTATTTTTTAAGTATGGTAAAAGGTTATGGGTGATCTTCCTCTAATTCACATCTCGACAGTCTAGAAATCAGTTAAATCAAAACCAAAAGAACAAGTAATTGGACACACTGAGGGTAGATCCATTGCACTGGTTTGTTGACCAAGTTTGAAAATCATTAAAATATCACGGGTCCAGAATTTTCTCTCCTATTTTGCAACTTAAAGTGGGTGGAAAGGTGAAAGAAGTACCTCCATTAAAATTAGCTAAGCTTAAGGTTAATGGTGAAAGAATTATCACCTTCCCATCCAGAAAAGAAAAGGAAAAGAATGAACTGAAGAATGGAGAAATTCTACTATTCGGGGGAAATGGGAAAGATATGACAATTTTGGTTTGAATTACTTAGTGCCTCTTCTATGCTTCTCTCGGAGGTCATCGGCTTGGTTTTCTTCCAAATCACACACTTCACAACTAATGAAAGACCAAGAATTGAATCATTGATGGGCTAGATTTTCTCAAAGACCTTACGCTTTTCAAGAAAAATGCTTCAGGTAAAGGTTGATTCTGGTTTTGCTAACCAGAGATTCCAAAGTTCTCGAATGTGCTAAGGTATTCATCCCAAATAGTTTCCATTTGTTATGCCCTACATACCCATCCCTACATTTTGTAGGCAAAATATTGGGTCCCCCTTTTCTTCACTTTTTGCTCTTCCCTTGTTTCCTTTTGTTTCCCTTTTCTTCACTTTTTGCTCTTCCCTTGTTTCCTTTTGTTTCCTTTGTTTTCCTTCCAGGCTTTGCTTCTGCGAGGTTTGTCTTTCTTTTGTTTTTTTTTCTTGTGTCTCTAGGACCTGGTCCCGAAGTTTGTTTGTCTCTTCCAGAGTCAAATTCTAGCCTCCAAGATTCTTTGCCATCATATCTTCTTTCACAAGAAGATATGATTGCATGGAATCCCTGGGCCCAGAGACTGGAGGTTTCCAAAGTTGTTAGAAAAGAGAAACCTATTTTTACCCTAGGGGTATAAATGGAAGTTACCTATCATTTTCACAATTACCGTAATTAAAACACTTAGAGCATTCAGAGCGATATTGAAGTGATTAAGGTGATTAAATAGTGAAGTTCCTAGTGGATAATCAAACATTGATTTGCAGTGTTGGCTTGTGATCGTTTGAAGGTGGACTTGTTGCAGAGCATTTCCCATGTTCGTCTTCCCTGCATCCTTTGCATTTTTAGGTTAGTTGTCATTTTCATTCTCTAGTTTTTTGTCCCTCTGGTTTTCCATCTTTCTTTTAATTTCTGTGGTGCTCACTTTGTTCTTTTTTTCTTTCATTTTATTCTTGTTTCCATTTCTGTGTTTGTTCCTAGTTTGCCTCCTGTTGGTGGGATGGCCCTGCCAGAAGGTTGTCCGCCTTCTGTGCAGTTGTAGTTTAGTATATGATGTAGATTGTCATAGTCTAGCTTCTGTGCCTTTGCAAGTTCTATACATTATGTAAATCCTCTATAAATGCTATATATATGCCTCAACCCTTTATATTTTAATGTGTATACCTCTTGTATATCCTTCCATTCTACAGAGCTCATTGAGAGGGAGTCACCATGGTTCAAACTTGTCACCTCACTAGTTCAAGCCATGGCAGCTTTCTCTCTCCTTTTCATGTCATCTTAATGGCAGGATTAATTTCCCATGAGTGGAAATTCAAACCCCATCCCATCAGGCATTCAATTTCCCTTGTATTAGCCCACTTGTCACCATTAAATGCCATTTACGCCACCTGTCACGTGGCCATGTGATAACCCATGTTAGCCGAGTACGGTCTCCCACTAGTCATGTCAACACAATAATGGCTAAGTTCTTTCAAAATCTAGGTGTCGAGGTCCCTGGGTCCTCATTCCATCTTTGTCATTCGGTTCAAATACCCATGAGTCCCCAGATGTGTATCAGAATTCGGTTCATGTTTATCTTGAATATTCTGGGACTTCAATGTATGCTACCACTTCTTGGACAAGTGCGACATGGTGATAATTCCCACAAACTCTGCTAAATTATTATTATACTGAGTATTAACGGTTCTCCATTCTTCCAGGTTGTTGATTATGTGATCAAGATGTCTGAGGTGATCACTCCTCTTGATATCCCGGAGCTACCTACTACCTCTACTCAGGCGGCCACAAAAACCAAGGTTGAAAATATGCTAGCAAGATGCCACTAACCTCCAAGTACCTGAAGGAGGGTGTTCTCATGGGATCCAAGGTGGATTCTAAGGACCAAGAAATAACAGACATAGAGCCTATACTTTGGGCTGAAATTCAAGGCTTAATCCAAGCCATCTACAGGTTGAAGGCTGGCAGAGACAGTATGGCTACTCATTTGGTTGCCTCCGGCATTATAAAGGTTGAAAACTTTCCTTGTTTGGTGGAATCACTAGAATTAATACATCAATTGGCAACACTGTACAATGCACCTACTCAGACAATTTCTGCTTGCCAATCCCTGACCGTTACAATGCCCAGCAACAATTGTCACTCTGGATGTAGCAACCTTTGCCTCAAGGCTGGGGATTCCATAGTTCAAGGGATCCATCATCATCAACCGGGCCAAGTCATTAAAAGAGTTCAAGGAGGTTTCCCTTGTCTCCTAGCAATACCTCAATAGCCAATGGTTGAAGTCCCTGAAGAGGGACCATAAAAGGATGAAGTTGGAAATTCCCCGCGGTGATTTCAAAGAGCCCATTCAGGCAAGAATTATATTATTATGCAGGATCTTCGGATTGCCCCATGCCCAAGATTTCTCAGCATGGATGTATTACTTTCTTTACTGCATCACCACCTACAACCAGACCTTCAGCTAGGTGGCCATTATAGCCAATCATATGGACACTCAACTGAAGGGCATCATCTAGATTTCCAAGTTCTATATGAAATCTTACGTGCTATGGGCACTAGCCAAACAAAGATCAGATTTTCTAGGTTTGGGAATAGTAGGTGAACTTGGGAATGAGCTGGGATAGTTAACACCATGGGATCATTATCCCCAAGTCCAATGAGAACTCAATTTCCTAAATTTTTGCTGGGTAAATGATGCTTTCATGTACCAAAATATTCTAACACTTACCTGAGACTTCGGGTACCGATTATCATAGGAGGCAAAGAACTTGGTGAGTACTTACGACCACTACTTCATTCAGTTCCAGCACCACACCTACATTCGGGTGACTGGCTTCTCTGGGAAACACTACCTTCTTCCCTGGTATTACAGTGATAAAATCATTCTTTCAAAGTTCTATCAGAATATCATGGACGTGCACGCCTTGTTCACATTGAAGAAGTTCATTAACGTCCCATTCATGGTTTCATTCAGGAATTATACATGCAACCTCACCATAGCAAGGGAGGCAAATAGTGAATTAAAGAGCCTGGGGCTGGTGGAATTCCACCATGCTGGGAGTAATTATGATCCTCTAGGCAAGATTGCCTTAGCACTTCCTCAGGCCTCCCCGCAGCACAAAGAAGATATTGAAGATTTTTGGGCGAACTGCCAGGACAGTTTTGATCTCTGGGCCTGTCAACATTCATGAATGTCCAAGGGACTCATGAAGGTGCTTGACCTTTAGATTTTTCTTAAGGGTTTTTTAGATGACAGGCTACTTGAAGACCCAGCATACAAAGGACAGGGATTAGACAAGTTGGATCTCCCTCTGGTGGATTGGGCCACCCTAGAAGACTTGACAATTAAGGGAGTATGCCATCCTATTTTGGAGGCTAGTCACAAGCATTTTGCCCAAGTGTGTCCCAAAAGCACCCAGAAGGGATCAATTGTCCGAAGGACCACTCCATCTTCTGTTGCCACCGCCAGACCTAGCACAAGTAAGGGGAAATAAAAATAAGGTACCCAAGCTAGGGTACCTCCCCAAGGCCCAACCCCCTCAATGGTACAACTACAAAAAAAAATAGAGTTGATAAGGTTGGATAGCTAGAAAATAAGCACACAGATATCCTCCGGTCTCCTTGTAACTCCAATGGCGTCTACTCACCAGGTGGGATCCCCATCATTGGCTACGATGATGAGTAGACAAACTTTCACCGAGGTGGATTCTACTAGTATTTTGGAGACCGCGGTCCCATTATTGAGAAAGAAGAAGAAAAAGGTGACCCCCACTCCAAGCGTAGCCGCTAGCCCCGGTATGCCAGATATGCCTCCAGTTGATGTCAGTTTGGACTCCTCTGAACTTGAGGAGATTCTTGATAGACCTCCCCCACATGATTATTTTGATGATGTGTTTTGGGAGGATGAACTCATGAATTTGCATGAGGATATTGATCATGTGGTTGAAGAGATCACCGCTTAAGATAAATGAGAGATCCCTGCAGAATAGGAAGTCTCAGAAGAAGAAGTTGCATCAGAGAAGGAGGTCCAGGATGAAACATAAAAGGATCCTAAGCGGGTGAGGACCCCATTCCAAGGGACCAAAGATACACCAAGGAAACCCACAGGTAAGCAGCTGACGGTTGGGGAAATTGGACCTACAGGATCAACCGTACCCCCATTCATCATGCTCCATATGCCTTCGGTTACTCTAGGTGATCAAGTGCCCTAGAGCACATTTGGTGAGGTGGTAACAGTGGCCACATTTTTGAACTTTGGCCAAAGACCTCACCCACTTCTAGAAGATGTTCCAATGGAGGAAAATGTTCTAGCAGATGAGGCCTATGAGGCCGATGAAAAACAATAGTAGAATGACCAGGAACTCCCAAAAAATGTAAATGTCAGATCAATTGATGCTGGGAGGGATGAGGAAGTCCCCAAATATATAGGTGATAAGGATGCTAGAGAAGGAGAAGTTATAGATATCACAAAGGAGGACTCCAACATGAAGGATAATACTGAGGCCTCCAGAGAGCGGGAGCAAGAATAGGAACAGGATAAAGAAAAGGAGCTTGATGACACTATACATTCTGGGAACACACCGCCAGATTCTGAAAGGAATCTTGATGCACAAGTCTTAACTGCAAAGCTGCCCCAACTGCCCCAATGGCTAGTAGAATTGAGAAAAAGAAAGGCCCCAGTGATTGCATCATGTGTTCCACTCTCCTTGGCCAAAATGATGGCCCAAAATACAGAGGCTCAGAATCCTAAGAAGGCATGGATAGTTCATGCCCTCTAGACTAGTCCAATAGGAAACACAATTATGACTATCGCAAAACCTCCTCCAGATGCATATGTAGAAGCTATAAGGCCCAGAGATTATAACATTACAAAAGTGGCACTAGGGAGAAGAGATAAGCAGGGTGAACTGGACCTGCTGAGAGAGGCCACCAAAGTAGTAGAGGCCCGATACATCAAATAGGGCCAAAACTTAAAGAGGAAAGGGAGACCAATGCCAATCTCCTAGAACTTCTGGCAGAACTTACACAACCTTTGGCTGAGATCCACCTGGAAACATCTTCCTCCATATTATCGCTCGTATAGGGTGACATGGATTCTCTCCAGGCCATGAAGAAGAAAGCGCAAGATGTGGATGGGTGGGCCACCGAGCAAATAGCTACCATATGACAATTTCTAGCAGTGTCCCTCCCGGATCATTACCAAGTCAACATCCTCATCAACCAAGAAAATGGCTCCACTCTTGTATGGGAGAAAGACTTAGACAAATATGAAAATTGGAAGGTCGGGTTGGAAGAAATTCACAATGCTGGAGAGGAAGCCATCATAGAGGTAGGAATTTTGGGAGACTAATCATATGATTCCCTCCAGGCCCAATACTCCAAACTTGGCCTCAAAATTGAGGTATGCAAGGAACAGGGTAAGGCCCTAAAAGAAAAGGTGATCATGGCTCAATATCCCTTGGGCCTATTTTAGGCATTTGTGGTCAGAGTATTGCAAGTCAATCCCTTCACCACTGGGACATGCACCTCAGAGGACTATGTCCTCAGTAAATTTGATGAACGAATGGAGTCCCTGTATCTGGTTTCTAGATATTTTGACCAGGGCAGGTTATCAAGATTATCCAAGATGATGGTTTGGGCACACGATGCTGTGAAGATGGTAGATGAGTTCCGAAATGAAACCTGAGAGGTTGAGGAACATTGGAGGTTGTTCACAGTTGATGGGATAGCAATAGGAACATAGATGAAGAAGGCGTAAGCCAAGTATTAGAAGCATTCAAAAATAGTAAGGAACAATAAGGTTATGCAGAGTCCAGAGAATTCCATTGACCATGCATATGTTGTATTCTTTATTCTTTGGGAGTGCAAGCTTTCAGATCCTAGAATTCTAGATCCAATATTCTTGAATTCTTTAAAGTGACCCATGTCCTAGATCCCAAGGCCAACCAGTCACTTTCAAAGTGGTTAATAAGGGTTTTAGAGGGTGGGTAACCCTAGCAGGGCATGTCGGCTCAACAAGAAGGTTATGACAAGTGGTCTTCCCAAGTCGCCGCTCCAACATAACACCTAACACATCAGAGATAGGGAGCCACTTTTCTATTGATGAGGCATGTATCCTCGATCCCCGGGGGATCAAATTTCTTCTTTTCTCCCTCTGGCCCTCTACTCAAGGCTGATTCTTTCACTCCTCCTTTCTTGTCTTATTCTTCTGACATGTTAAACATTTTCTATCTTGAGGTCTTTGTAACGTGGTGCAGGTAGTACCAGCCACCAAAAATTGTATTATATTGTTTAAGTGTAAAGTAAGTTAGGGTAAGTTTAGGGAAAACTTGTTTATAAATAGTAAGTCTGACCTCATTCCAAGGGTCGGCAAAATTAATGATTTTGTAGTCCATAGCTATAGCATTTTTCAATTTCTTAGTTCTTAGTTGCAGAGCTCAATGCTCCTTAGTAGTTAGATGCTCCCTTGGAGCTGCGATTATTGTATGCACCAGTGTTGGCTGGAAACATGTTAATGAAAAAGGAAGGATTCTCTCAATAATATTTTTAGCATTCTAATCTATGGATTAACGTTCTTTTTGTGCTGTATGTACCTTATGTCCCTTGCTCTAATGTTTCTAGTAGATTAATGACCTTCTTTTTCCTCTCTATTGGATAAGTATGAACTTCTTGTTCTATGTTTATTTAGTATTTAGTGTAGCACATTAGAGCATGGTTGATGTTTTGAAGTTTTGGCATTAACTATAAGTAGATGGAATACTTCTAGCCCTGGTGTATCTTTTGAAGTTTATTTTGGCGAAATTGACAAGCGCTTGCAGGAAACCCAACCTAATTCAATCCCTAGAGAAGATGAGCCAATATAACTGGCTATCCCACCGAACAAAATAGTCACACTCCCAATTGAGCCCCCGCAATGTCGAGACCCAACTCTCAGGTGCTTGAAGGCCCCGAGAATCTCATTTCTCTGGACAACCTTTACAAGCAAAGTTGGCCCGTACCCTGGTACCTGGTGACAACTTACGTCTTTTGGCAAACCTAGTCACAAAGTCCCATCAACACTAAGCTACCCTTAAGCTTGTCACATTCCTAAATCTTTGATTAGGAATTCAACCCTTCCTCTAAAGTCAAAGTTCTCAATCTTGACCTTAAACCCTCACACATGCTTCTTAAACCCTCACCCATACCTCATTAATGCTTTCATAAATGAAGCATTAATGGTTATTACACATTTCCTTCACCACTCCTCATTAATGAGTCTTACACCCTCATTACTGGTATCCCTTCTAGAGTCTTCTCCCCTTCCTCCATTTCTCCTATAATTAGGATGGATTTTGAGCTCAAATGGCCCTTAATTTTGGAATCCCTGACATTGGAAGTCTTTAATTGTATTGTGGTAATGCTCCTAATTTTGAAGAGTTGAAAGCATTGTTATGATACTCATTTTCATATAGATTTATATTGCATCATATTTTTTATATCTTGTATTGTTAGAATCTTCATTTCCAGAGCTAGGATGCATGTTTCTTAAGCATATTTCTAATGATTTTGATCATATTTAGGCTTTATATTTTCATTTGAATCTTTCATTCTTAGGGTGTATCTATCACTAGAATATGCATAATTTGAGGGCTATCATGTCATTTTTCATACTCCTCCTAGATAGGAAGCAATAGATCAATTTTGGTGATTGCTATGTTTTCTAACCTCTTGTTTTCACTAATGCAATGATCTATTGAAGTGTTGTGTCTCTCTTAACAGGTACAAAAATCACACGCACACATATACATATCTACCTTTTTCCCATTTGAATGAATGTACATAACATTTTCAATGATATTTTGTACAATGTATCATTTCCCCCTTTATTTGATATTAAGGGAAAAGGTTATTTACCTTAGAGCTTATCAAAAATGTGTGAATGAGAAGACTTCATGTCTTCCATCATTTTCTCCCATTTCTCTTTTAGGTTTTGTAGAGCCATATGCTCAAGTGTTATCTTTGAATGCATATCATAGATGTTGTCTACTACAGACATCTCAGGAGTTGCTATCAGTTGCCTTGCAGAACTGATAGGTTGTTGTAGCAGTGTAAGATTTGGCAAAAGTTGAGCCTATAGCTCAGTTACTTCTTCTCTGAAATGTATCTCTTCCTCCCACAGCTCCTGCCTTAACTATTTTACTTCAATGATATTTTCATAATGCAGTTTGACTACATTTTCTCCATCTGTGGTTAAGCTACTAGCACTATTTTCTAGATCTGTATCTAGCTTTGCTATATTGTCACTATTTTCTTTAGTGAACTTTTCTATTGTGCTCATCTTTTGAATTAAGGTTATAGCTTCAGATATGATGGGGTCTAATTCATATATAAATTCTAATAGCTTTACCTTATTCTCTGCCACTTATTGGCTGATGTTCTCTAAGAGCTTTTGTTGGTACTTCATTTCTGCTCTCTCCTCAATTGCCTTCTCAGCATCAATATTTTGAGTGGTGATTTCATCGCTGAGGGTAGCTAGTTGATCAAGTATAGGTTTTCTTTGATCAATATCAACATTGGGTACAATTTGATGTAGAATGTCCCATGTTGTCTCTTGTACCATGGACTCCCTATGCTATTTCTTCAGCTTTTCTTGTAATGCCTTCCTCTGGCATATTTCTCCATATTCTTGTAGTTCATCCATGTCAAGTGTAGAGGGGTCATACTTTGGTATTTCAATGATTTCATCTAGTGTTACCTATAACTTGTTCTTTGTTTTCTTCTTCTTCTTTTGTGACTCAGTAGAATGTAGCACCATTTCTAATTTCTTAGCCTTTTCTGTTGTACTTGATGATGTGACCTGTTGTGCTTCTCTCTGCTACTTGGCATTGGTTTCAGATTTTTGGGTGTCTACAGGTGTCTCTACATTCACCTTAACATCGTCAGTAGCACCTTTGTCTATTTTCTTAGGAGTTCCATCTTTTGGTTTGTCTCCTTCATTGGTTTCCTCTGCATCATCTATTTTGGTGTTCTCATTCTTGTCTTGAGTTTCCACATCTTTGTCCTTTTCTCCTCCTATAACCTTGTTAGTGTCGGTTACATCTTGAGTATCTTCAATTTTTTCTGACCATCGGTGTTGCCTTTATTTGCTTCTTCTCCTACATCCTTTGGAGTTTCCTTGTTAGGTGATTTACTTGTTTATTGCATGATATTGATAGCTTGAGTCAATATTGGTAGTTTTCCTGGAATGTTCACCTATGTGCCATCAATTTTTGTGTCTTTTTCATTGGTTGTATCTTTTGCAATAGTGACATCTTCATCCTTAGTGATTTCATTTGCTGGGTTATCGGTAATGTCAATGACATTAGTATCCAAAACATTGTCATTTGTGGTATCATCCCATGTTTCATCTACCACATCTACAGTCTTATTTCCTATTGTATCATCTTCTTCTTTATCCATCTCAATGGATGTATCATCTTGGGTTGCATTAACATCTTTTTTTTGAAGGTCTTTGTCGGGGCTGTCTTTCTCAACTAGCCTATTCATGATTTTGCAGCATTTATTGTGGCTCCCCTTTTCAAGTTCAATCAAATTGCCTTCAAGAAATTTGTATGCCCTTAGCTTTGGTGATAATTCTTTCTTGTGCTTTTCTATCATTTCATTTATCTCTACCTTTGTTGATTTAGGCAACTTTAGAGAGACAAGAACTCTCTCTGATTTCTTTCTCATTTGCCAAAGCAAATGACCAATGGGCGGATAATCTATCCAAGAGTTCTCATGGAACATAACTTCCTTCAAATTGCATGGGTACATATTTGAAGTTATACATTTTAGCTATCATGGCTTCTTCAATTTTATTTTGATCTTCTTGATTTCTTTTCCCCCATTTCCTAATGTGTGGATCAGTATTGGATCCAGAATTTGCAATATAAACACAAATTTCATCAATAGTGTCAGGTTCTTTTACCTTGACATTTTCTACCTCTAAGGCTTCATCTCGCTTGGTGTCCTCTATATCCTCTCAATTTTTGATGTATTTTCTACCCTTATTTTTTTCCCTCTCTTTGGTGTTGGAGCTTTTCTTTTGTAAGTCTTGAATTTTCCTTTCTTAAGAGATAAAGGAGTAGACTCTTTGGACATTTGGCTTCTAGTCCTTGAAGCAGCTGTAGTTCTTGGTTTATTTGATGGTGGAGGAGGTGGTGAGTCTGAATTTGTTTCCTCAGATTCAATCTTTTCTTCATCTTTATCGACAGAAACCTTTTCTTCATTTTCCTTTTTTTGTTCAATTTCTTCAGCCTGCTCAGCTTCTTCCTCGTCTATTGATAGAACCTTCTTGAGATTATTTACCATTTTGTCCTTCTTTTTCACTATCTTCTTGAAAAATAGGTCTGATTTAATTCTTTATTTGGCTTCTTCATATGTGCCAAACCTTGGTTGCTTTTTGTCTAGTGGTTCATTGAATAAGGCATCAATTTCCTTTGTTGCAAGATCAATGTTGATCTCATATTCTAGTGGTTGCAACCATGATGTTCTTGCTACTATAGGTTTGATGAAGGTATGATCAGTGTCAACCATGAAGCTTATCTCATCCTTATATTGCTCGATGAGTTTCTTGGGGATTCTTACCCTCTTTTTCATTCGGTCTTTGAATACATTAAAGTATTCATCCATGACTGTTTCAAAATTATCTCCCAGTGTAGCTATGTGCTCACTGATTTGCATGGTGACCGGTTTCGTGCTATCCCATTTCACATCTCCCAATGATGGGAACTTTTCTTGAAAATAGAAGAAAATACACATGATTAATGAGCCAAACTTATAGGTATTTGACTTTGCATTCCTGATTGTTTTTAGGTTTTCCTTCAGTTGATTTAGGAGTAGCTCAGATAAGTCTAATTGTGTACCTTTCTTAACAATTTTGTAAGCTGTGTCCACAACACCTGATGAAATATTGTTTAATCTACTTTCCTAGAAGAATTTGTAGCACAATACACATGCACCAAACTTAATCTCATCATCATTTATTATTGTTAATTTAAATCCACGCCCATCCCATTTGGCTCTAGACATCTTTTTGGTCTCTGCCTTTTGTGGATGCTTTAGTGCCTTTACTTTATCAATTACGGGGTAACCGGTGACTGCATGGATGAAATCTTGGGTGATTTCCTTTGGTTCATCCAACCATAGCTTGTTGTTATGTATTCTACTTAGTACTAACCAAATCCAATCAATTTTGAAGACCTTAGGAAACTTTAGGGCATTGGTAAGCCCTTTTACCTTAATTTTCTTGTGTTCTTCCCTAAGGGTTCCATCATTGTTACAAATCTTTTGGTAATCTTCTTCCACCTTTGAAATTCCAATCTCTACAATCTTGTAGTGTATGAAGGATCAGACATCTTCAACCAGCAAAACCCTAGCTGGAATGCACAAAAATGCACCAACATCGTCGGGTTTTGAGGCTACCTCTGGATGGATCTTGTAATTGGGTTCCTCACTTGCAGTGTTCTTGATGAGTTTGAACTCATCCTTCTTTACATTCTTAGATTTCACAGATCATGAAGTTGATGCCATTTTTAGAAAATTAGGGCTTCTGCGTAAATGCATGAAAATGGAGTTTTTGGTCTTGAAGAACTTACTATTTGTTCTTGCAAAGATCTTTGAACTGATTTGGAGTGCTTGGAGGTTGAGTCGTGATCGCTCTGTGGATTGGATGCTTTCTGTTCAAAATCACCTTTTCTCTCTCTGCTCTAGGTATCATGACAAATGAAGCATTCTGATGCCCTATTTATAGTCGTTACCCTAAAATGCATGTCATAAATGCTCACCAACTCCTCGGTGTCTAAAGACTGAGTTTGCAGTGAAGACTTTATTTCCATCGGTGTCACTTACAATGTTTTGGAGAAGTCAATGTTCACTTTGCTTTTATCGATAGGTTTTGGTAACACAGACAGCTTGTTCATGTTCTTGTTTACCGATGTATCTCGGTCAATACTAACAACTTTTGCTTATAACCAATGTTTCTTGGTAACTATAGGTAGTCTTTGCTTTAAGTGTATACCAATGAGTTTTGGTATAGATGCTTGAAGACATAGTTCTTACATATTTCAACAAGTATTACCATGATGCATCTTTCTTATGCTAATTTGGAATTATTTCATGATATTGTGGAATTTATGTAAAGTAATAGATTAGTGTTTAATGCAGTTCCATACTTACTTGTTCTGCTTAGGTGGGGTTGGTGATGTCACCGAATCCATTGGATGGGGTGTCACCATTTGCATTGCTCGTTCCAGCTTCATCATTGCTTGAAGCTTTTCTCCACATCTTGTCTCTAGCCTTCCAGATATCTTCAATGGTGTTTCCATTGGGATATGTGCTTGTCTCTGTCATTCAGTCTCTACGGTCCTTTTTGAGATGACCAACTTTATGAAAGTGTAAGCATGCCATTCCGGGCTTAGTCCATCCTCTAGACTTTCTAGTCCATATTCTCATATAGTTTGTAGCAATGTGACCATATCTTCCACATGCTATACAATTTGTCCAAGTATTGTAGTCCCATACATACTGATTATTGACATTATTCGGTTGATATGTAGTTTCTTGACTTTTAGGCTTCCATGCTTGCTTTTTATTTTCCAGCATTCAAGACTTGTGTGCCCATTCATTTTGCAAGTAGGGCAGTATTTGTCCATATAGGTTTCCTTCTTTGGTTGATCCATTTTAGACTTACATTAATATGCTTTATTTCCTCTCTTGTTACATTTATAACATAATCCTATGAATGAAGATGTATATTTAGGAATACCTTTTATTTTGCCTCTGCATACATTTGATGTGTGACCCTGCTTTCCATAGTGTTTGCATGTAATATTTCTTGGTCTTGGATTTTCATAGACATTCTTTGAATTGGGTTGATTTGATGATTCTCCATTTTCGGTAAAGCCTAGACCGTTATTGTTGTTGACTCTCCATTGTCCTTCAAGAAAATCATCCATTCTTTTATTGCTCTCTTCAGCCTTTCTGATAACTTCATTATGTTGTTGCTGAATTCTAACCTCATACTTTAGTTTCTCATTTTCTTCTCTTAGTTCATCGATAATCTGTATTCTCTCAATGAGTTCAACATTCATTCTATTTTCTTCTTGACTCATAAGAATAATCTGATTTGTGAGCTCATGGTGATGCTCAACATGTCTTTATATTGTTCATAGAACATCTGAATTTCAAGCTTTTTGTTCTCAATATTTTTATCAAGTTTGTACTTCTCCATTGTATGATATTTTCTCTTAAGCCTTTGAGATTTCCAAGAAGAGACTTAGCTCTTATACCAATTGATGGGTTTAATGGGAAGTAGTACTAAGAGGGGAGGGGTGAATCAGTACCTCTAAAACTTTTTCTTATCCTTTAATCAATTAACCTTTGTAATCAATTGCATATCCATTCAATCTGATCTATACTATCTTTGTGTGAGTTATATCAATTCATAACATTAATAAACATGTGAGTCATTCATAGAAACATTCAAGAACATAATTGACACATAACACAAGATATCATATCATAGAAAACTCCTATTAGGAAGTAAAAACTGTAGTGGGGATGTCACCCACAAAACTTCACTATCTCCAAATTGGAAGGGGTTGGTTAAGGCTTACAATTTTGACCACTTCTGATGATCTAACCTATTAGGAGTATCGATGGAGACCTCTTAAAGTCTACTCTATTAAGAGCTTTTAGCAACACTATTAAGTGTGCACTCGGTTAAGAGATTTGATATTGGACTGTTAAATCCACCTTTCTTGAAAGGAATTTTTACACTTTTCTCCACTTGTTAGAATGATAGAAAATTAAAAATTGACCTGGTAAATGAAATCTCCTATTAATGATACAGATCCTATGTAGTTCATATAAAAATAATATCAGCTTAGCTGTGATTAATAATACCTCTGATTATTGGTTTCCTCTGTTCTAGGTTCTGCCAACCAAATTATTCATTTTCTATTTTGGTTCTTGAAACTCTTAATTCAATCCATAGATGTGTTCATTATGTTCTCCTCTCTCTTTCACACACATTATAATGAATTATTACATCATCTATTTATAGATGGATTGACTTCATCAAGTTGTGATAAAAACAATGTTAACTCTAAGATTAGGTTTACAACTTACACCTAGATCTCCTAGTCTATGTGTTTTAAATTAGTTAGACTAATTGAAACACTTACATTAATGTTTCTTGTCCCTAAAGAAATGTATTTAAAACAATTAAATATCCTATAAATAGAATACCCTTTCTTTATCTAACGCGGAAGTCAGAACCACTTTTTGCAGGATGTAACTGACTTTCAGTTCTGTCTATCGGTCATGCTTGACTGTCCTTCAATTTTTACTTTCGGTTGCACTGTATCTATTTTGTCAGTCTGCATTGTAACTTGCATTTCAAGTTCCTTTGTTGAGTTCCACTCTATCTTTCTACATTTCGATTTTCGGTGTACACACAACCTTGTGTCATCGATTCTCTCTGTACTTAGTCATTTTTGGTGATCGTCTAATTTGATCTTCACAATTTTCCCTTTACTGTCTTTCAGTGTAAGCTTAACGAAAGTGTTGTTTGAATACTAATGAAAAATTAATGTCATCAACCAAAACCCTTTGTAATTATGCTCAAATAGAAAGAACGAACAACGAATCAAAAAAATATCTATAACTGCCACCAAACACTATTAAGGGAATTTTTTTAATGCCCAAAATGAGAGACTAAGCCATTGCTAATCATAGAAAAGAAAACACTTCTCTTTTGTACCAAAAAATTCACCAACCAACCATGGTGAAAACTATTTCAAGTATAAAACCAAAACATTATTACCAGATTCAATGTGAAGAGTTTGAATAACCATTGTGTTGCCATCATAACCGCCTTCACTTTCAGCTCCAAGTTCACTTTTCTACACCAAATGGCTCCAAATTAAAACCTAAACATTCTCTATGCCCTAATTTGTGGTTTTAAATAAACCTTTTACCACATACCCTTTGATATAATGATTTTGATATGTAATATCAATAATGTTGTCAATACACAATGATAATGTCATTATCAATGTCACTTAAAGAAAGTCATTTAAACAGTGATATCATTCATTGCCTTTTCAAGGTATTACCAATTTGAACATAGACATTGTTGTTTGTTGATTCTCATAATGAGTATTTGAGATTTATACTTAGGTCAGATTCATACTTAGGTCAAGAAACATTATCATTATAATCCATTATACAATGGGTATATTATACCAATTTTTTTGTCATTACCAAATTAAGAATATGACTTTACCATGTAACCAAGTGCTAATTTATTCAATAGTGAAATCAAATGCTATATCAAATGTCAATACATATTGTTAACAATATTCACTGCCAAGGTGTCCTTTGTGTATTACATAGTTTCTTTTGTAATATAAGTTCATCCTTTGTGTAATACAAGTTGGTATTGACACCTCATCACTCAATATATACAAATATTGTATGCAATAGACTATTAGAAACTTATACATTTTGTTTACAATAATATATTAATAGCTTATATCAACTAAATTTTTGATAGGATATTAATCGCTTATTAGAAAAAAAATACATAAGATATTAATAACTAAAGTATAACAAGATGCATAAGATATCAATTAATGAGAATGTATATCAACCGTGTAAACAAAAAAGATACAATATATCAATAATATTCAACCTGTAAACATGTTCACTATCCAAAAAGAGAATGTAATCACTGAGAGATTGCCTAATCTGTATACCTATTCATAAAGCAAATCCACTATCATATGGAACACTAAGTATGCCAACCAAATATCATTGTAAGGGAAAAGATCATCAACATGATGTATACCAATATCAAAGTCCAATACAACCTGATGTAAACCTGTATACCATAGTTTCTTTTTGTAGCAAGGACAACACATAAGGGGAAACAAAATCGCCCTTTGTCCTTGATGATAAAAAACACCCAGATTTATCCCCATTTTTTGTAGAAATGACAAAGGATAAATAGTGAATATGAGTATCAAGAGACCAAGTCTACAAAACTTTCAAGTACACTGATCAACAAGAACCAAAGAACTGATATGAAAGAGCATGAAAAAGAATGATATGCTTCAGAATGTAAAAGAAAGAACAACCACTATATTTTTAATCATCAAAGTGCAATAGACATTATTTTCATTTAGTTTGATTCAATTATCAAGAGTAGCAGAGAATGTTATAAATATACTAAGAAAGACCATCCATCACAATAAAAAAAAGTTCAAGTGTTAGGGCTAGAAGATAAAACTACAAAGCTCCCCATATTTGAATGCACAAGAAACTCTGGAACACTCTATGTGACAAATGAACATTGTGCTCTGTTATCCAAAGAAAGGAAATAAATAAACTCACTGACCTATATGAGGAGCATCCACCACTATTAGATACACTAATCATTTTCAAGAAGATGATTATATTTATGCTTCGTGCAAGACTATCATCATTACCGCCAACAAATCAAAGATTTTTTTTCACGGTTACCAAGCAAAACATAGAGAGCATTCAGTGAAATCGTGAAGAAACATTGTCAAACTAAATTCACTGAGTGCTTTCTATTTCATGCAAATACAATACTATAAATGAGAACACTATCACCTTACTAAGAACTCACTATCATAACTAACATAGAAAGTTTTTATCAAGAGGTAATAAATTCTAGAAAACTATCCAAAGATGTACCAAGAACCATTTGTGCTAAATGTTAAATATTTCATCAAACACATTAACTTCACTCAAACACATCAATACGAGTACTGGTCATTTTATCTCTCAGCAATTATCCTCCTTGAATCATGAAGCAACTCTATTATTTGTGCAACTATCAAGCAATAATTAGCAAAGCATAGAGTGTTGAAAATTTGATATACCAAGAGGGGAGGAGTGAACCAATATACCCTAGAATAATTTAAAACATTTAAGTATCTGTCTGCATAACATAATTTAAACTTTTTGTAAATGAGACAACTAAAACTAAAAGAAGCAACACTACATAACACCAATTTTTATCGTGGAAACCCAGGATGGGATAAACCATGGAGAGGGTCAACTCTCAAGTATTAAGTAACCAATTTCAAAATACAAGGTGGTTCACTTCTGGTGTGGCTCATTGACAGTTGGGCTCACTTCTTGAATTACAAAAATAGAAAATATAACTGATACTGAAGTATACAAAATTTGAGTTGTTATGAATGCATCTACATATGCACAAAAGTATAGTTCTCACTGAAGCAGAAATATCCTTCTATACTATCACTATAATACATACAGCCATATGATATATGAAATAGTAAATCACATATACAAGTTTCATTACATCTATCATATCATAATATATCAACTATCTCATATATTGAGATCACATCCAATTTATACGGTCATCAATATATCATTCTTCCATGTAGGTTGTATGTTTTTTTGTCAATTGGGATGAAATATGAAGCTTATGATCATACCACCAAAATGTGTTGGTGAAGTCAGTCATGTCAAAAAACATTTTCTTACACTAAGCATTATTGGTCTGGACAAAAAAAGTTATACGCTATAGTAGAGATCAATGTACACCGGTGATACCGATGTCAATGAAACTGTTAATCAAAACCAAAAAAATAATCGGAGAGATATTGTACCATAATGTCCATAATGACATTAATGACAACTAAAAAAGGATAACTTTACAATCTCCTCCTTTTTCATTAATGGAAAACCAAAAATTTATGGAATGCTCAAAAACTGCGAAAATTCCAAAACTCCCCTATGTGGGATAACCCTATTTTTTTCTTTTTTCAAAAAAAATTATTTCATTTGTTTCTACTTATTAGTCCCCCTTTTTAAATCAATGAAAAAGGGGTACCATACCAAAACATTATGTACATCTTCAAAAAACAAAGAAACTTGTTAGGTTTTACTCGATTTTGTGGCTTCAAAGTTCTACTTCAGCTCATGAAGCTCTATGATCCATATATCCTTGTTAGAGTTCCATTGTTGGACTACTTGTGCCAGAAGATAAATGTGTATTCAAATTGATGAAAGGATATTTTCTCCATCTTCAATGGAGTTGGGATCAGACAAGGTGATTTTTTGTGTCATTATAATAGCATGACTCAGGAACATTATGCAAATTTGCACAAAGATCCCAATGATTTCCTAGTGGTACAATGATGTTTTCTCTTTGTTGTTGTAAAGTGAATAAATTTTTGTGCAAATTCTTAATGGTGGTCTAACTAGTACCAGCTAACTCTTCTAAAATTTTGAAAGACCGATGTGCCTCCCAGATAGAAATCTCCACAGTGTCAATCTCTTGGCTGATCTTATCAGTGGCCTTAGGCCATTGTAAACTATACTCATATAAATAATTTTTGTCCTGAAGAAGATATTTTCTTTCCTTAATAAGAAACTAAAGAACAATGAAATCTTTTTCATATCTATCCTTCAAATCCTATGGAATCTTATTCTTTATGGCATCCTCCCTCAAATAAATCTATTTCTCTATGGATGTAGTCAAATCTTTGACATCATTAAAAAGTGTATTGCATTTGTCCTTTTGATTACCGGATATGTCTATTGTACAATTTGGTACAATTCTCTAGAGAGAAGTAATGGTTTCTTCAATGATTTCCTCTTTTGCTTCTATCTCCCTAAGTAAGTCATTTTGGGCTGATGTTGAGTTGGATTCGCTTATCTAGAGCTTCTGACAAGGGGTAACTGTACTAAAATCAATGAATAACTTGGAAATAGTGACCGGTTGAATCATGAGAGGTGAAGGGAGAAGGTTATTCATATATTTACCAAAGCTTGTCCTGGTGAGATCCTATCTTTTGTTAATGATCTCAACTTTTGGTTCTTTGTCTTTCTTATATCACATTGTGTCCAGTACCAAAACAACTATCTCTATAGAAACCTCTTCTTTTCTAATCTCTTCTTCCTCTTTTCCTTTTACTTCTTCCTTTCCCTCTATTTCCACCTCAAAGCTTTCCTTTACTTCCTCTTCGGTTCTTATTTCTTATTTTTCTTTCTCGATTTGAATTTCTTCTTTTTCTTCAACCTTTTCTTCTTGTATTTCTTCTATTACCACAAACTTGTTAGAATAACTGAGGGGAGAGGTTGGTTGAATTAGTTAAAAACAGTGCCCTCACAAAATTATCCTACAGTCCCAAATTCCTCTAGATGTATAACAAAACAAATTCAATCATATAAAACTCTGCTCGGTGAAATATAAACTGTGATTTTAAAACTTATTGTTAAGTTGTCTACCGAGTATCAGTAAATTAATACTATGATAACCAATCTAGGTCAATAAAATAAAGTGTAAAGTAAAATAACAATCCACAAAATTCATACACATTGAGACATAGATTTTCAACGTGGAAATCCTGCTAGGGGAAAAACCACCTAGGAGTGGTAACCCAAAATATTTTCACTCTTCTAAAGTGAGCTTGGTGAAGAGCCAACCCTGTTAAAGGTTACAATGCAGACTGCTAAATGTGACCTTTTTAGAGGATTTAAAACTACCAGTTCTCTCTTGACCATTCCTTCACTATGGGATCAATAATAAAATAGTCAATATTCTTTGAATATTTTAATAAGGACTCACTATCCCACTCGGTTAAGAGATTTATCTATAACAATGGTTAAACTGATACAGTAATGATCTGATTCAAATACAACTCTGATTTGTAGATATTCATATCTATACTAAGTACATAATACCTCTAATCAATTTTGTTCACTTTAGTTCATCTCATTCTTCATCATTGTTCTGCTTGGTTATCCTCTGTTTGCTCGGCGATGTCTATAGAATTGCACTCAGTTCTATCTTTAACCAGTTTGATCAGTCATGCATCAATTTTGCATGTATGCTTCAACTTCTATCAATACTTGCATGATTCAGAAATGAATCTCTTGTCTCTTATATAGACATCATGTATCATTTAATTTTCATCCTTTAAATCTTGTTGCTTAATCTCCACCGTTCATTTTCCCACTTGATCCTTCCTTGGTTGTTGTATTAAAAACACATTTCAATCTTTGTCATCCAATCTTCCTTGAATTTTCATAACCATTTGACCAAATAACAAACTTTATCTTTACCTTGAAATTATCAATTGACAGCTCAGCATTTAGTCAGTCTTGTTTTGAATTAATTGCTTGATAAATAGTTTGTCAACAATCCCTTGCTCGGTTAATACTGTCACTCAATATACACTAGATTTTATTCGGTGTTCTCTATCACTCGATGTATAAAAAATTCTTCATTTTTCTAACCACATAAACTATTGATCTCTAAGTTTTGTTGGTCATTAGTGTTCCACACTTAGTCATTTATCTAGGTAGGTTAGTTGGCCATCACTGTAATCGAGCTATCCAGTATAGGCCGAGCAGTAGTTATTTCCAAGCAGATAGTAGTTTTTGAGTTACATAGAAGCCGAGTGAAGTTAATCAGTTCATGCCAAGTGCCAGAGTCTTCATATGTCAAGCAAGACAATTTTGTGATACATGTTAGGAATGGCACAATCTTTAAGGTAAACTATTTTGAGCTGACTTGTTTGGGTATTTAATATTTTCAACAGATTTAATTACACATTAAATCATTTGATCCAATACGTTGCATAGAGCCAATCAGAAAATTGGAATTCCCAAGCGGCATAAGTATTTGATCTTGATCGTTGATCTAGATCTCATTGCCAGATCTGTAAGGTATATAAGATTTCTTCTTACCCTAATTTTGTAGATGTCTGTGTGCATACAAGAGATATGCAAAGGGTTACTTTGAGTTAAGAAGCATAGATCTAGCAGAGCAACAAAGCAGTGAGGAGCAGAGTAAAGTTATATCAAATTATTAGATCAGAGAAGGTATTAAAAAGAGGAGATCCGTCATCAACATCTGAGTGCATATCAAAGGATCAAATCTTGAGACATTCTAACAACTGTATCAGGCGAAATATCTTAACATAGTGGTTCTAACAGACCTTTCTAAATCTCTTATCCAAGTACTTAATTTATTGTAAGTTTAAATCCTTTTACAAGGTAGATTATAATGATATGTAGCTCTTAACCGAGTAGACCTTTAATCCGGTAGATTACAAATTGTGATCAAACTTTGTAGCCCTAACAGGCACACTTTTTTGCTGCAATAGTGAAGATTTTTGTGGGTGTCATCCCCACCCCAGTTTACCTTATTAGGTTTCTGTAAGGAAACTCAGGTGTGGAAACAGCTTCCTACGCTAATCTCTATAGGAAATTATTGTGCAAATTCTTTTAAATCCTTACAATTTCAGATTCGTTAACTACTTTAACAAAGATATTGCAACCACATACCATGCATACAAAAAAAATAGAGAGTGACACAATGATTTACCCTGGGGAAAACCTTTCAGTAAAAAACCCCAGCACTCCAAAACCTGCACAATGTATTGATCAAAACTATTACAGCTTACAATACACTTGCAATGCAAGTTCTTTCAGAAGATTTCAAAACCCTTGAAGACAATTCATGGCAGCATAAAAATGTTCCAACAATACACTCGCATCATCTCACTTCGCAACCCTAAAAAATGCTTATATCATGCACTTCACTTTTTAGGGCTACTCCCAAAGATAACCGTATTAGGGTTTTACCATTCTCCGAGAAAATAGGAAACCCAAAAAAATTTTTGGGGTGATTCCTTGAACCCCATGATTGTTGAAGAGTGTACAGTACTCACATTTATCAGTTGCCACATGTCTTCACCTGTCATTGAATCTTCCTGACATATCTCTTACGTGTCATAGGAATCCGTCATAACCGTTTTATCCATGATCTCCTTACACACAATTCAAGATGCCGACACATCAACATTATTTACAAGAAATACATTTTACAAAACAAATAATAAGAATAGGAATTATCCAAGGTTGAGACACCTTATTCCTAACATTCT
>MU223269.1:5895522-5921752 GCA_018584345.1 Thuja plicata
TAGAGTCACCTAATGGAAATCAAGAGGATATTCAGATATCTAAAGGGAACTATAGACTATGGTTTATGGTATCCTAAATTAGAGAATGTAAAGCTTCATGTGTATACAGATGCAGATTGGGCAGGTTATATTGATGATAGGAAGAGCACTTCAGGAGGAGCAATATTCCTTAGAGATGGGTTGGTTTCTTGGATAAGCAAGAAGAAAAATTGTATCTTTCAGTCAATAGTAGAAGATGAATATGTTGCAGCAGCACTGAATTGTTCAACTATGGTTTGGATCAAGTAGATGGTTAAAGACTTTGGCATTTAGGTTGATTATCATATTGTTATTCATTGTGGTAATACTAGCACCATCAACATGTCTAAGAACCATGTGATGCAAGCAAAGACAAAACACATAGAGATCAAGTACCATTTCTTAAGAGAAAAGGTTACAGACAAAGAAGTAAAATTGGACTATGTGAGCACTAAATAATAGTTGGAAGATATTTTCACAAAGCCCTTATCAAAGGATACTTTTTAGTATCTTAGGGAGAAGTTGGGAGCAATTCCCTCTCCTAAGTCTATTTAGATGAAGCGGCAAAGACATTAGTCATTAAGTGACTGATGAATGGTTGACTACTCTACTTCTGGAGTAGTACATGTACCTACAGGACTATGGCATCCTTTGCCATTGATGTCAAAGGGGGAGTATACAGTAAGGAGGACTATGTACTAAGGGGGAGCATATACTCTAGGGGAGTATATACATGGAACAAAAACATAGATAGAGGAACTGTGACAGTTTAGAGAAATCTTTTGATGAGGATATTGAGAATATTGTAAAAGAAAGAGGACACCATGAACAAAGGATATTTTTGACATCATATGTTTCCATCAATGTCAAAGGGGGAGATTGTTGGAGATTTGATTATGAGAAGTCGAATGATTGTATGTTTGTCATTGATGACAACATATAATACACAGTTGTAATTCTGTATGTACTTATCAGAATGATGATATGAAGGCTTGCATGAATAGATACATATTGTTGACATTTTTATTATGTTATGTTCATACACGCAGACCCAGATATGATGTTTTAGTAAAGTTATGTAATTCTATTGTTGCCAGTTACAGTTCTGGAAGTGTAACGATTTAGGGCCAATGTATATCACATGTTTCTTGAGTTGCGCCTATCTTCTATGTATGCGTGTGTATATTAATGATTAGTTATGAGTTGATGATATTAATCCAAAGGTTCCAAACATGTTTCAAGAAGATTGCAAAGTTAGAGTTAAACTGGTGAGGCCGACTTAGTGAAGCGTCGTGTCTATTTGGTTTATACTTGCGTGGTTGTAATATTTCTTGCGTGCTTAGTAGAGCCGACAAGGATGATATGAAGAGTTTTCTTATAGGTCCCATGATCTCATACTTTGATGAAGATACTTTTAGCAAGACAAAGGTGACATGCTAAGTGTGAATGATATGAAAAGATAAGAAAGATGTATAGAGCAGATTATCAGAGTTGGTTCATTCATCAAGAGTCTATGTGAAGAAGAAGTGAAAGATTGTAATACACTGGAACTGATCAAGACAATAGGTCTACTCTACAGTTCATCATCAGATATAGTGCATATCTATTATTTAGAAGGTTGTAGCCTTCACCATCAAGCAGTGAGATTTTGGACAGTGAGTCCACCACCCCTAACAGGGTTATTTGTAAAATACTCCTAATAAGGTCTGACCCTTAACCAGGTCACTCTACTTATTGTATTGTAATGTACAACTCTTAATAGGGTTGAAATATCTTCTAACAAGGATTACTACAAACAAGTATAGTTTATTGTGGGTGCTAATTCCCACCGGGGTTTTTACCATTTGGTTTCCCCGTAATCATATTGTGTGTTGAGTACTATGTTATCTAATTAAGCATTTACTTTGTTGTATTCTAAAGTTAAAGAAGTAAAAAGAAATGAAGTTACTGATAACTGATTCACCCCCCTCCCCCTCTCAGTTATCCTTTGGGACTATCCTAACAAGAGTAAGGAAAATATAGAAGAATATATCAGAGCTATTTGGAATAAAATAGGAATGACAATCACAACAATCAAGGATTTGGAGCTTGATTTTGTAGTTAGGGTTATTCCCCACAAGTTCTATCAGCCAAGCCGACTGGACAGTGTCCCATGTATTGAATTTGACCAAGCTTGGAAGATTGTGAAGAAGGACCATACATATGACCTTTCCAAGCTTCAGTTAACATAGCTAGCTGAGAGCCTTTCTTCAATCTAAAAGGAAAAGAACTCAATATGTAAGTTTGGTTCTCTACTAGTTTGCATATTTTTCTATGTATAGAATACATTTCCTAATTTTGCAGATATTGTATAGAAGACAAACCAACCAATTACACAATAGATCAATATATTTATTGAGCAGTTAGGTGGTAATTTGAATAATATAATGGGAACATACTTTGTGAAATTCAAGAAAAATATGAGACTGAGAAGCAGAGTTCCCAGATCACTAGTTGAGAAACACTATGAGGAGATTTGTTTCCTAGTGAATACAAACTTTACCTATGTGTAGGCAGTAGTGCTGAGGGTATCATGGCTAAGGCCATTACCTTATGAAGTAAATTTTGATGAGACATCTGTAGCTATAACAACTCTACTAGCAGAGGAGATTGATGGTGCAGCCAGACGTTTTGGGAACTATGAAGAAGCTAAGTCCAAAATCTCTATGGATTTGAAGGCTGGCACTATGGAGAGGAAAAGGAAAAAGATTGTAAAGAATCTAAAGAAAATGGTTGGAATATAAAGTGATGAAGAAATAGAGGATGCACCTTTGGGATTATCAACAAGACATGGAGAGGATATGTCTAGTGAAGAAGAGGAGACTGAACCTTAAGAAGAAATCACTGTGAAAGCCAAAGGAAAACAACCAGTAGTTTCCAAGGAAACTAAACCAAGCCAAGACAAATCTAAGGCTACCCCTCCTATTGCTAATTGGCCTAGGATAAGGGAATCAAATTTTTCATCTCTTTCCAAGACAACTAAGGTATATACAAAGAAGAATGTTGGAGAGAGCAGTTTAGGGAAAAGAAAACAAGTTGAAACAAAGGTTGTGCCGAGCAAACTTGAGAAGAGACCGGGGAGGAAACTAATCTCGAAGGAAGAAGATGATGAGGAGAAGATAGATATAGAATAACCTAGCAACATACCTACAACATCACATAGACCACTGACCAATATTGATGAGGTATGCAAGAACATAAGAAGTACTGTTGGATTAGCAGTATTTAAATTTATCAAGTATGAGAAGAAAAGCATAGCAAACAAGCATAAGATTCAGGAAGCACTATTAGATATGATGGGTACATTCAAGATGACACCTATAGAGATAAGAGACCCTGTCCCCACATAACTTTATGATATTTTATCACAAAAGTGGCAGTATGCTTTGATGACTGAAAGACAAATAAGGGAAGGGACGTTAGCTAAGGTCATTCCTGATTTAAACAAGAAACAGATAGCCAAATTTATTTAACAATATCAAAGGAATTTTTTTCCTAAACAACGAGCCTATGAAATATTGAAAAATTATGTTGAAGGTATAGTACAACAGAGCACTAGAATTTGGAAGGAAAATTTTGTGCTATTGACCAAGAAGGAAGATAAGAAAGGTGAAGGCACCTCAGCGTTGAAGGAAATGGAAGACCAAATTGCTACTAATTTGACAGAGACTGAGATGGAACTGGAAGAGAAAATAGAGAATGTGCAAACTGTAGATCTCACAACAAATAGTCTCATTGTCACTACACTTGGAGATAACAACAATTTGGATGTTGAGGATTAAAATGATCCGGCAGACACAGGCATGCAATTGCCTATTCAAACAACTGAGGCTGAGACAGAGAAAGAAAGAGAAAAGGAGGTAAAAAATAATAACCCACCTATTTTAGAGGTTGTACAAACATTCTTAGATAGTGGAGATAAGATGGAAGAAATTGCAAAAAATCCTACAAAACAAGAGGCTATACAAGTGTTGGTGGATCTACCACACTCTATATCATCTACTCCTAGACCCAAAATTGGGAGTACACCTTATCAGAAGGTAATCTTGAGTCAGTTAAAGACTACACTTGAATTTAATACTAAAATAGGAAAGAATATTGAAGAACTTGAACTGAGTATCAGTTCACCAGAACTCAAGAAGAAGAAGCTAAACAAGAAGAAGTCACCAAGCTTAAATGTCACATTAGATGAAGTTATTGTGATTCCTAAATGGGATCCAGAGAACTTGTCATATGAGAAGATTCAGACTCTTCAAGACCTACTAAAGAGGAAGATGAGACAAGAAGAAATGAAGAGGGAGCACAAGCAGAAGCAATTCCTCCATGATATAAAGGATATTTTTGTTAAAGCATTTGACATGGAAGATGAAAATCAGCAAGCACCAATTTGGAACAGTTAGTTCGCATTGTGTAGAGAGTGAATGATGAAAACATTGAGGCCAATGAAAATTTATTGCAATGGTCTGAGAGAAAATTTGAGAACAAAGTCTTGGAGAAGATATCAGAAGAGATTGCTACCAAATAGGTTGAACTTTCTTCTCTTATTGACATTCTTGAGGAAGTTGCAAACAATGTTTATTCTTTGTACAAAATATTATGTGATGTACAATTCTTCACAAAGGATAATAAACAACTTTTTGAGAATTTGCAATTAGATTTGAAGTCAACAACGAGATAATTGAGAATAGATTCTAGTTCTAGCTCCATACATTTTGATAGGTTGATACATGCACAAAGGAGGTTAGCCAAGCTTATGGCTGAAGATGGCCGAATAAGGGCCAAATTGATAATGATTCAAACTAACTTGATACCTCATCTGGAGGTTATTCAGAAGGAACTTTCAGCTGCACATGAATTAGTCAAGAGAGATCCTCATCTCTCTATTGCAAATAGTCTGGTAAGTCTAGCTTCCAAGCTAGAAATTAAGTTACATGTTATGAAGTTTGTTAGGGATAGTTGGGATACATAATTTGCATTGATTTTACAACTTCATAAGTCATTTTTGGATAAATATAACTTAACCCCTACAACTATCAGTGATAAAAACAAGGGAGAAATAGATAAGGATGTGTAGCAATAGGTATAATATTTTTTTGGCATGTACACTATGTAAATATTTGATGGAGACCGAGGTATAATATTAGGGGGAGTATGTTGTATACTTAGGCAAATTTTGTTGATAATAAAGAAATGATAAGTATTTTTTCCACTAATATCAAAGGGGGAGATTGTTGATCTCTATGTTTTGTTGATCATTAGTGTCCCACACTTAGTCATTTATCTAGGTAGGTTAGTCGGCCATCACTGTGACCGAGCTATCCAGTATAGGCCGAGCAGTAGTTATTTTCGAGCAGATAGTAGTTTCCGAGTTACACAGAAGCCGAGTGAAGTTGATCAGTTCATGACGAGCGCCAAAGTCTTCATATGCCGAGAAAGATAGTTTTTTCATACATGTTAGGAATGGCACAAACTTGAAGGTAAAATATTTTGAGCCAACTTGTGTGGGTATTTAATATTTTCAATAGAGTTAATTACACATTAAATCATTTGATCCAATACGTGGCATAGAGCCAATCAAAAAATTGGAATGCCCAAGCGACATAAGTATTTGATCTTGATCGTTGATCTAGATCTCATTGCCATGATTGTAAGGTATATAAGATTGCTTCTTACCCTAATTTTGTAGAAGATGTGTGTGTGCATACAAGAGATATGTGAAGGTTTATTTTGAGTTAAGAAGCATAGATCTAGAAGAGAAACAAAGGATGAGCAGTAGAGTAAATTTATATCAGATTATTACATCAGGGAAGGTATTGAAAAGAGGATATCCGTCACCAACATTTAAGTGCATATCGAAGGATCAGATCTTGAGATATTCTAACAAGTGTATCAGGTGAAATATCTTAACAGAGTGGTTCTAATAGACCTTTCTAAATCTCTTAGCCAAGTACTTACTTTATTGTAAGTTTAGATCCTTTTACAAGGTAGATTGTAATGATCTATAGCTCTTAACCGAGAAGACCTTTAATCAGGTAGATTACAAATTGTGATCAAACTTTGTAGCCCTAATAGGAGCACTTTATTGTTGCAGTAGTGAAGATTTTTGTGGGTGTCATCCCCACCCCAGTTTTACTTTATTGGGTTTTTGGGTTACCAAATTCTATGTCTTGAGTTACTTATTTTATGTTATGAATGATACTAGTTGATAGATCAATTACATTTATGGTATGGTTGTGGATCATTTTGTTTTAAGTGATAAAATTTATAAGATCTAACTCACCCCCCCTCTTAGTATCTTGCTTTCCCATCTTGTATTTCCAACAATAAACATTGTTTGTTCCAAATCTTCAATACATAATAGATGTTCTCCACCATAATAATACTCAAGTAAGTTGACATCAATGACAATACATTAACTGATAATGTTTATCATCACTTTTGCAACTCGGTTGAATATCAACAAATGACTTCAAACATATAAACAATTATAGTTTGTCAATCTCTCCATTTGGCATTAATGGAAAAAAAATATGAAATATGCAATATAATATGCCATACAAAAAATACCAAATTTTTTTCTACAACTGTAAAAATTCAGTAGCTCTCCCTAGCTTGAATATAATCTATGTTAGTATAAAAAAAATATTTACTGTGCAGACTCTCCCTGTTGTTTTGTCTTTTCAGCTCTTGAATCTCTCTGCTGATTAGATATGTCTCTCCCTTTCTCTTTTCTCCCTTGGATGGATATATATTTCATTGATCATTTATCTCCATGACTTTCTCTCCCTTTGACAACAATGCCAAAAATAAATATGCAACTCTTCAATAGCTAGATAAAAAAAATTCTATAATTCGGTATAGTAGGTACCTTTCAATGTACTGATATCTATGTTTCAGTCTAGTTCAACTTTTGCATCAACATGATCGATATTCTGAATTCATGTAGGTTGATGAAACCTCCTAATCTGACCAGTTACCAATAAGCAAGGGATGGACCCCTATTCTACCTCTCAAGTACTCAAATGTATCCTTCAGTAAGGGTTTTGTGAATATGTCTACAACTTGTTCCTTTGGTTGTACATATTCCAGTATTACTTATTTTTCTTATACTTGTTTCCTCAAGTAGTGATATTTTATAGATATGTGCTTTGTCTTTGCATGCATCACTAGATTCTTTGAAATATTTATAGCACTTGTGTTATCACAATAAATCAATACTGGTTTGATGATCCCATCATTCAATCCTTTCAATAATCTCTTTATCCATGCTATGTTAGAACAATTTGTAGCTGCAGCAACATACTCTACTTCTGTAGTTGACTATGAAATGCATCCTTGCTTCTTTCTAATCCAAGTAACTAGTCTTTCTCTAATAAAAAATGAACCACCTGTTGTGCTCTTTCTGTCACCTATATTTCCAGCCCAATCAGCATCTGTGTAGACTTTTAATTCAAATTTTCCTTCTCTTTATACCAAAGTCCAATAGCGTGTGTAATGTCAGGTCTTGTGTGGACAACAAAAATTAATTTACTAATCATAGATCTATACAAATTTTCATTTACCTCAAGTGTCTTGACCTCTTTTGTCAATTTTCATCTTGTCACCATAGGTGTTTCGACTGGTTTTGATTCTTCCATTCTGAATCTCTTCAATACTTTCTTGATGTATTTTCATTGAGTAATATATATTCCTATAGTTTATTGTAAAATTTGCAATCCTAGAGAAAAATTGATTTGACCAAACATCGACATCTCAAATTCTTTCCTCATTTCATCTGCAAATAAAGTGCATAAATTATCATTACCTCCATATATTATATCATCAACAAATATCTCAGCAATAAGTGTATTATCATCATTTCCTCCATTTAAATACAAATTATTTTTTTCACTAGTTCTAATAAATCCAATACTGATTAGATAAGAATGCAGTCTTTCATACAATGCTCTTGGTTCCTTCTTCATTCCATAGAAAGCTTTATGTAACTTACATGCCATGTGTGTCTGATTAGGATCAACAAATCCCTTAGGTTGTTCAATGTATACCTCTTCTTAAAGTATTCCATTGAAAAATGCAGATTTCACATCCATATGATATACCTTTAATCATTTATATGCAGTGTATGCAAGTAGTATTCTTACTCCAAGTCTAGCAACGGGTGCAAAAGTTTCTCCATAGTCAATTCCTTCTTATTGTGCATACCTTTGCAAACCAATCTTGTTTTATTTCCAATTGCATTCCCATCTTCATTCAGTTTGTTTCTGAAAATCCATTTGGTGCCAATGATATTTTTGTCTTTCGATCTCTGTACTAATGCCCTTTCTTATTTTTCTATATCTTCTCAATTTCTTCATTCATGGCATTAAACCATTCTTCATTTTCTAATGCATCTCTAACATTCTTAGGCTCAAATTCACAAATTAAACAAGTGTCATATCTAAACTTACTTCTGGTCAATATGCTTGCTCTTTTATCTCTAATGATTTGATCCCATGGATGGTGTCTTCTTACATACTTAGCAAGTACAGGTTTAGTTCTTGGTCCTTCATCATCTTTGTCAGTATCTTCATTGTCTTATGGTTCATGATCTTCTGTTTTAGGATTTTACCGATTCTCAGTTTGTGCTATATGTTTCCCAGTGACATTATTTTGTTTCCTAGTAATGTTAGGCATAGGTGTTGGTAAAGTATCAAGCTCTTCCTAGTAAATAAATCTACTATAGTGCTCCAATTCTTTCATGTTGTCTTCACCATTTAACTCAGAAAATTCATCAACTTTCACATTTTCACTCTGAACAATTTTGTTAGTTGACTTGATCAAACATGTGTAAGCTTTACTCTTAGTAGAATATCCAATAAATATTCCTTCATCACTTTTTACATCAATTTTTGCATTTTGATCATCTTTGAGAATATAAAAATGGCTTCTAAAAATTCTAAAATAGCTCACATTGGGAGTATTACCATACCATAGCTCATAAGGTGTTTTGTTTGAATCTTTCTTTAGTTGTAATTGGTTTAGTGTGTAGACTATTGTGCTGACTTCTTCTCTCCAGTATGTTTGTGCAACTTGTTTTTCAATCATCAATGTCGTGGCACAATCAACAATTGATTTGTTCCTTCTTTCAACAATTTTGTTTTGTTGTGGTGTCCTTGGTGCATAAACCTATCATTTGATTCCATTCTCATTACAAAAGTTAGTGAACTCATCAGAAATAAATTCACCTCCTTTGTGAGATCTCAAACACTTCATATCTCTACCAGTTTATTTTTCAACTTTTTCCTTATACCACTTAAACATCTTAAATGCTTCAGATTTCTCTTTTAAAAACATTATAGTCATCATCCTAGAGTAGTCATCAAAAAATAAAATAAAATAAAATATATGTCCCCAAAATAGCTTTGTGTTCTCATTGGTCCACATAAGTCTGTATGAACTAACTCTAAAATGTCATTAGATGAGAAATTCTTGCTCTTGAAACTCGATTTTGACATCTTACCCATTTGACAATTTTTGCACTTTACATGGTCTGGTTTATATAAGCTCGGTAAGCCTCTAAATTTTCATTTTCTACTAATCTTAACTATGTTGCCAAAATTTACATGATAAAATCTTTTGTGCCATAGCCATATATCTTCATTCTTTGCCAATAAACAAGTAGTTTCAATTGTGTCAAGATAGAATAAGTTACCTCTTGATTGTTTACCAGTACCGATCAATTTTCCTTTTCCATCATAGATTCTTGCTTTTCTGTTCTCAAATGCAACTCAGTATCCTGTGTTATTCAACTATGAAACACTTAACAGATTGTAGTTAAGTCCTTTTACCCAATAAGGATTTTCACATTTTATTTGATTGTTCAACATAATAGTACCTTTTCCTTTTACTTGACAAGGTGTATCATTTCCCATTCTTACTGATCATCCATCATAATGTTCAAGAAATTCAAATTTACCTTTATCACCAGCCATGTGATGTGTACAACCACTATCGATAACCCAAATATCATGTTTTCTAACTTTAGAGATAAGTGATGTTTCTACATACCTTTCATCTTCATTTTAATCATCTTTTAATGCTACAAACACTGTCTCAATATCTTCATCATTGTATGATCCACTGTTATTATTATCTTTAGCAATGTAACAAGATTTCCTACCTTTATCTTTGTAATCTTGGTTATCTCTTCTAACATACTATCAGTTGCTTCTGAAATCTTGGTCATCCTTTTAGTCATTAGATCTATCATTTCTATCATCATTCTTCTTGTTCGGGCATCTTGTAGAAAAATGGCCAATATATTTATAGTTAAAGCATATCAAAGGTAGTTTACCTTTATATCTTCCTTTACCTCTATGTAACCTTCTAAACATTAAATCTTCAAGCTCATCAAGTTCCTTGCCATCACTATCACTATCATTTTTATTTATGATTATGTGTTTGCTACTAGTTTGAAAATTTTCAAAGTAGACATAAATGCAGATTTTATAGATGGTACAATAATGTTGTAAAAGTTATTAATCTCAAAATAAATCAATCTTCCAACAATACTATCAACAGTAATGTTATTTCTAGGTGCTGCTCTCATTTCATGAATTGCAGAGACTCTTATAGAATATATATGCAATAGATTTATAAGAATCTTACTCACAATTATGTCTTCATCAATGGTTCCACCAAATCCTCGAATAGAACTCTCAACTTCTTTAAGTCGGGTATTTTATTGTGTGATGTTTTCTCCTTCCTTCATTCACATGTCATCAAACTTTTCACGAAGGCTCTCAACTTTGGCTCTTAGTACATTCACATCTCCTCCCTAAACTATTGTAAGCTTGTCTCACATCTTCTTGGAACTTGTACAAGTCTTGATGTGCTCAAATTCAGAATCGGTAAGTGAAGAGGCAATCTCCACCATGATAAGGTTATGCTCATGTTTCTCTTTCAACTGATTTACTGTCAAAGCTCCAATAGGTAGAATGAATTCATTGTCCAAAAAATCTTCAATGTTGCTTGCAATTCCTAATAGGTATAATCTCATTATACTTTTCCATGTCTGGAAGTTATCTTTGTTCATCTTAGGTGCATATCTCTTATACATCTTGTGATCTTTAGCTCAAGTCCTTGAAAACTTTCTGATAAGCACTCCTGCACTAATAAGCACCGATAGCTCTGATAAAAATTATTAGAATAAATGAGAGGGGGGTGAATTAGATAGACTTAGTACCCTCACAAAACTATCCTACAGTCCCAAATTCCTCTAGATGTATAACAAAACAAATTCAATCATATAAAACTCTGCTCGGTGAAATATAAATTGTGATTTTCAAACTTACTGTTAAGTTGTCTACCAAGTATTAGTAAATTAATACTGTGATTACCAATCTAGGTCAATAAAATAAAGTGTAAATTAAAATAACAATCCACAACATTCATACACATTGATAAATAAATTTTTAATTTTGAAACAATGCTAAGGGAAAAACCACCTGGGACCAGTAACCCAAAATATTTTCACTCTTCTAAAGTGAGCTTGGTGAAGAGCCAACCCTATTAAAGGTTTCACTGCACACTATTAAATGTGACCTTGTTAGAGGATTTAAAACTATCATTTCTCTCTTTACCATGCATTCACTATGGGGTCAATAAGAAAACAATCAACATTATCTAAATGTTTTAATAAGGATTCACTATCCCACTCGGTTAAGAGATTTATCTATAACAATGGTTAAACTGATACAGTAATGATCTGATTCAAATACAACTTTGAATTACATAGATATTCAGATCTATACTAAGTACATAATACCTATGATCAATTTTATTCACTTCAGTTCATCTGATTCTTCATCATTGTTCTGCTCGATTATTCTCTATTTTCTCAAGGATTTCTGCAGATATTGTACTCGGTTATGTCTTTAACCAGTTTGATCAGTCATGCATCAATTTCGCATTTATGCTTCAACATCTATCATACTTGCACAATTCAGAAATGAATCTCTTGTCTCTTATATAGACATCATGTATCATTTAATTTTATTCCTTCAAATCTTTCCTCTTAATCTCCATCATTCATTTTCCCGCTTGATCCTTCCTCAGTTGGTCTGTTAAAAACACGTTACAATCTCTGTTGTTTGATCTTCCTTGAATTTGCATAACCATTTGATCAAATAACAAACTTTATCTTTTACCTCAAAATTAGCAATTGCTAGCTCAACATTTAGTCAACCTTGTTTTGAATTAATTGCTTGATTAATAGTTGTGTTGGAAATCCCTTTCTCAGTTATATTGTCACTCGGTGTACACTGGATTTTACTCGGTGTTCTCTGTCCCTCGGTGTATACAAAATTCTTCATTTTTTGACCACATAAACATTGTTTGTTCCAAATCTTCAACACATAATAGATTTTCTCCACCATAATAATACTCAAGTATGTTGACATCAATAAAAATACATTAATTGATAATGTTTATCAGCACTTCTGCAACTCGGATGAATATCAACAAATGACTTCAAACATATAAAAAATTATAGTTCGCCAAAAGAGGCTTACCAGATCAACAATTCTGACTGGAGAGAGAGGATGTTCTAATTTTGGAGGATTCTAATCAAGGTTATATACATCCTCATCATTATATTGTGTAACATAATCTTCTTTTCTTATTTCTTTAATTGATGATGAAGGAGCTTCAGATGATTCACCGAGTTCAACACAAGATAGCATACTTAACTTACTAGTCATACTAGTCAATTCACTGATTAAATATTCCTTAAAATTAATCATTGTATATTTTATTTCCATAAGGAAATGCACTCTCTTTGTTTTTCTTCCTACCTTATATCTAAAAATAGATGAAAAAGATGACAAAAATTGTTTATCTAGAATTTTGGAAACTTTATTTATGGAAAAAATATGTGGGTTGAAGCAAGAAGATGAGTCCACTTAACTAGGAACTTTCATACTTAGCCAAATTTGTGAAATCACACTCAACGAAATGAGTTCCTGCTTAGAATGAAACGGGTCTCGTTTAGCTTCAGGGTCCCGAGCCTAAAATTTTAGAAACGGGTCCCGTTTCAAAATGGGGTCCCGTGTCAAAAAACAAAATGGGGTCCCATTTTGAAAAACAAAATGGGGTCCCGTTTTGAAAAAAAAAATGGGGTCCTGTTTTGAAAAACAAAATGGGACCCTGTTTCAAAATAGGATCCCATTTTGAAAAAATGTTATATTTTAAACAAAACCTTCCATTGATTCATTTATACATTATGAATTTCAAAAAAGGTAAACGGGGTAACATTTACTAAACGGGATCACGTTACTAAAAATTTTGAATTTCAAACCTGCTTTTACTATTGGCTTTTAGTTTGGAAAGAGGCTTGGGTAGCCGAACCATAGCCTTGGACCTGGTTTGACCTGCAACTTGAAGGCTCTGCTAGTGTCCATTAAAAATAAGGACTTTAGACATATATCTGAAGACTTTTTCAGAGCAATTTTTTAACAAAATAAAAACCCATTATAGATCAGACTATGCAGATTCCAAATATGTAATTTTTTTTTAAATTTGATTAAAATTTCTATTTTTCATTGAATTTCTACTGAAATAGATCCAAAAACTAGAGATAATAGGATATTTTGTTATTTTAATAACTTTTTTATTTGATAGTTTCTCGCAAAAAAATTACATGACATCAAACTAGAGACAATTCTACACACTTTTTAAAAAAAATTAAAAAAATCATATATTCTGGCCAAATTATGCTTGTCGTACACGAGAGATTTTAAAAACAACAATTATGCTTAATAAAAAATTAATAAAAAAATATATTCAACAAAAAAATATTGTCATCAATCTTAGCTGTGCTACATACCATATCCCAAAAGGATTGAGAGAAGTTGTTTCATTTAGGTCAAATTTTGCTTGCTGTACACGAGCATAGTATGGTCCTAAAATAGTGACTTTTAAAATGTGGTTTTTTCGTAATTCCTATTGAAAATGAAATTTTATAATCTGGGTATTAAAATAAATTACATATTGGGAAAGTAGACGTCGAGTACTACAACTTCTAATAATGAATTGTTTTAAGAATCAATCTCTAAATGCTTCAAATATTCATCTCAAATAGGATGAATTTGAAAAAAATAGGAAAAATAGTTCCACTTTTTGGCCAAAAAGTGGACTCAACTTCTTGCTGGCACCCATGTGGAAAACTCGTATAATAATCCTAATTCATCTTTAGCCCCATTTTTAAGCATATTAAATAGAGTTTTTATGTCAAGAGAATATTCACATACCTTTTTATCTTTCTTATGGATGTGAATCTGAAATTGTTATTTTCTGGCTCTTCTTTCAATTCAACTAAAACTAGATCATTCTTGGTGACTTTAGCTTTAGTAATTTTCACCTTTTTTAATAATGTAGAGACTGAAGTACTAATATTTGTTTTACTAGATGGGATTCCTTCTGCCTTCTCAACCTTTACAACTGTAGGAGAAACCAAAGGAGTGGTGCTAGAAGAACTACTAGTAGAACTCTGAGTTATTCTCTTAAGAAAAGAGTACTCTTCTTGTGAACATCCTCCTCGTGCCTTGATTTCTTCCATATGTTTGTCAACCTTATTTTTGATATCTTTGGAAATTTTTTCTCCATGTATCTATATTTTCTTCTCTTGAACTATCCCAAGCCTCTTCTTAGAGGTAGCCATTGTCCTTTCCAAGCGAAGCTTAGCATAACTCTCAACCAATTCTTCTAAAACTTCATGACCAAGTAGAAATATCCATTGTATCCTCGGTTCTGTAGCTTCTATTAATACATTTATCCATACTGACACTAAAGGTGATATTTTTCTTGTATTTCTCAACAATAGACTTAGGGATCCTATCCCGATTATGTATCATATACTACAGTAAAGAGAAAAACTATTTAAATTTCACATCTTGATCAATATCATATTTGTACCTTGTCATGAATTGAGAAAATTGGTGTGTAATAGGCTTGTCAGGAGACCAAGTCCTAAACCCATGGGGTAAGTGATGAACAAGATAAGTCCAAGTAGCAATAAATACTCCCTAACCTTAAGAAATATCTTGAAGAGAATAAAAGACCACATGAGACTCTTTGAGCTCCCCCTCCTCCTCTACTAGATGGAAAAGGCATAAATAATCCAAATAAGGATAATACTAGTTAGTCTTTAGACTCAAGAGGGATAGATAAAATAACAATGGGTCTAGAAGATTTTCCTGGCTAGGATATAAAGAGTGTTCCCTCTAATGGGTTTCTTTTTGCAGTGGATATCAGGTTAATATCCCTACCTTTACATTTAAAGGAAGGTAAATATTTTGAGAGCCAAGACTCGGTTATGCATGGTAGTTTAGCAGATGGGTGCTCCTCTGGATATGTCAAAGATACCTATGTGGCTTCAATGCATAGAAATTCTTTTTTGTGTTATGTTGAGGTCCAAAATAATAATGGGAGAATGGATACTCTACCACCTTCTCAAAGAGGCTTCTTAGATACAGATTGGGATTCAAAAGACAGTAATAGCTAGGAAGAAACAGATGGAGAGGAGAAAATATCCTTCACTAGGGTGGAGAAAAATAATAACAAGAAACAAAATACTCCTTTAGGGGTCTCTACTATAAATAGAACCAAAGAATACTGTAGGGTCACTAAAATTCAAGGGAGAAGGACTTTAAAATGGCATCAAGAGAAAGGAAGCTTCCAAGATATATTGAATGGTATTCAGATGACCATTCCAAAGTTATGTAGGATTCAATCTTCAGGAAGAAATGAAAATTATATCTTGGAACATTAGAGGGTTAAATAGCCCTCATAAATAGGATATTTTGCATAATTTTGTTAGGGATCATATTTCTGATATTTTTCTTGTCCAAGAATCAAAAATGCCTAAAGAAAGAGTTGATAAAACTAAAACTTTTTAGTCTAGTGGTGTGCATGGTAATAGTTCAGAGGGAACTTTGCATGATATTGTTACTTTCTGGAATTTAAAATTAATCCAAGGTGAACCTTTGTTTGAAAGTGCCAATCATGTGGCTACTAGGTTCAAACACATCAGAGATAATTTTAGTTTGATTATATCCAATATTTATACCCCTAACAATAGGGGTGCAAGAAATCTCTTTTGGCGCAATTTGGAGGATTTTCGTAGACAATTTAGTAATGAGAACTAGGTTGTCATGGGGGATTTTAATAGTACCCTTTAGGAAAGTGAGAAGTTTGGAGGATCCCGGGTTAGTCTTGATAGTAAAATGGACCTCGTGGACTTTATCAATAACCAATAACTCATTGATTTGGATCTTCAGGGTGCCACCTATACATGGACCAACCAAAGGGTTGGAAAGAATCTGATTCAAGTCAGAATGGATAGTGTCCATAACATCAAATATGTAACTCATAACATAGAATTTTGGTAACCTAGAAACCCAAATAGGTAAAATTGGGGTGGGGATGATACCCACAAAATCTTCACTACTGCAGCAATAAAGTGTTCCTATTAGGGCTACAAAAGTTTTATTGCAATATACAATCTACCTAGTTAAAGGTCTATTCTGTTAAGAACTAAAGATCATTACAATCTACCTTGTTAAAGGATTTCAACTTACAGTAAAGTAAGCACTCGGCTAAGAGATTTGAAACGGTCTGCTAAAACCACTCAGTTAAGAGATTTAACCTGACACACCTATTAGAATGTTCCAAGTAGTGATCCTTTGTTATACACTCAGATGGTAATGACAGATCTCTTTACAATAGCCTCTATGATCTCTTAATCTGATATGTCTTTACTCTGCTTTTCACTACTCTGTCATTCTGCTTGATCTAGACTTCTTCTCAAAATGACTTGCTGTTCATCTCTCATGAACATACAACCCTTCTCTATATATCTCTCGCTCTCACACACTCTATTAGGGTTAGAAGCCATCTTATTATATCTTTTTAGATCTAGTGGCGAGATCTAGATCAACGATCAAGATCTATTATTTATACCTCCAATGCATACTGATTTCCTGATTGGCTCCATGCCATGCATAGTATAAAACAATTAAATGTGAAATTAACTCAATACACAAATATTAAATGCATACAAATTTTGGCTCAGATCTCATACAATTCGCCCTTAACTGATTACATCAAAGTTTGAAATAATCCTGAAATGTATGCAAAAACTATTCTGCTCGGCACAACACATCTCTGATGCTCGACACTTAATATTCTACTTGGCTCGGCATGATGTAACTCAGCAACCTAAAACTTGCTCGAAAATGTTGCTTGGCCTTGAATGTTTATCTCGGCCACAGTGATAACCAACTAAAACTTCCTAATTAAATGACTAAGTGCGGGTCACTAATCATCAATAGAACTTAGGGATTAACACTTTAATTTCAAATCAATGTCTCTTAAGCTACTTTTTTTTTCTTTAAAGGCTCTTTCTATAGTGAGTTTAGACCATTTTCCTATTAGCTATGTGGCTAACCCAATTTTGGTTAAAGAAATTTTCCTTTTATATTTGAGTGCATGTGGCTCTCCCATCCTCAACTTTATGATAATCTAAGGAAATGGTGGGATATTTCTCTCTCTAGGATAGCTATGTTTAGAGTGGCTAAAAAACTAAGGGAGACCAAAAATAAAGTTAGAAGATGGAACAAAGATACTTTTGGTAATATTTTTGACATTAAATCTAAGCTACAGCTAGAGATTAAATAAATCTAGGAGAAAATCTAGATACAAGGTTAGATTGCAGATAATATGGCTAAGGACAGTGATATCCTTGTTAAACTTCATGATATTATATCAAAAGAGGAAGAATTTTGGAAGAAAAGATCTAGAGCACTATGGCTCTCTGCTCGAGATAGAAATACCAAATTATTTCATATGATAACCCTTAAACACATAGCCACAAATAGGATTTGTATTATCATGCATAATGGAAGAAGTTTTGATAAAGAGGAAGACATAAGAAGACAAGTTGTTCTTTTTTTCAATAAGTTATTCTCGGCTAGTAATTGGTCTAATCCTTCTATGCAGGACAATTTGATTGAATCTATCTCTAAGATTCTTAGAGATGAATATAACACGATGCTTGGTGCTATCCCATATGGGGAGGAAATTAAAAAGGCTATCTTTTCTTTTGAAGAGGTTAAATCTCATTGTCGTCATGGTTTCCCTATGCTTTTCTTCCAACATTTCTGGGATATTGTCATTTTTTTATGTTGTGAATGTTGTGAAGGAGTTCTTTGGATCAAGAAGTCTTCTAAAGGAACTTAATTTCACTTTTATTTTGCTTATCCCTAAGAAGTATGGTGTTGCATATTTTAAGGACTTAAGGCCTATCAGCCTCTGCAACTCCTTTTATAAGATTATATCTACATTCATTACCTCTAGATTGGTGCTCCTCCTCCCTTATTTGATCTCTCCTCAGCAGAATAGTTTTGTCTGGGGAAGATGTATTTTGGATTATATCATCACATGTCATGAGAATGTGCACTCTTTACAAGAATCCAAGGCTGAAGGATTCTTTCTAAAATTGGATATTTCTAAAGCCCATGACCATGTGGATTGGAAATTCCTTCTAAAAATCATGAGGTTTTTTGGTTTCAGTGACAAAGTTATTCAACATGTCTGGCAACTAATTTCTATTTCTAGTAGTCCTATCATTATGAATGGATCCCCATCCCATTTTTTAAAAATCTTCCAGGGGCTAAGGTAGGGTGATCCCATCTCTCATATCTTGTTTACTATAATTTCAGAATGTCTTGGTAGGAATTTGAAGAGAATTATTGAATATGGATCTTTGTTGGGGCTCAAGCCCTCCTCTAGTAACCTAGTTTTCTCTAGTCAACACTTTTTGGATGACACCATTCTAATGGGAAGATCCACTATTGGAGAAGCTAGAAACTTGAGGAAAGTGTTAGATGATTATGAAGATACTTAGAAACAAATGATTAATAAACATAAGAGCTCATTATTTGTCTTCAACACTCATGAATCTAGGAAGAACAAAATTGTCAAAGTCTTTGGATGCAGAGTGGACTCTCTCCCTTCTATTTATCTTGATCTTCTCTTTGGTACTAAACCTCCTGACTCTTTTTAGATATTTCTTATTAACAAGTTCAATAAGAAGCTTGTGATTTGGAAAGGTTCTCTCCTCAGTCAAGATGCTAAAGTCCAACTCCTTAAAACTATATTACAAAATCTCCCTATCTATGCTATAAGTTTATTTAAAATTCATTCTAAATATGTGGATATTATAGTAAAAATTTAAAAGAGATTCCTATGGTTTGGAGTGGAAGAAAGAAAAAGAATGTCACTTATTGGTTGGGATTCAGCCTACAAGCCTAAAAACCTAGGGGGTCTAGGTTTAAATAAAATCAAACCTTTGAGTAATGCTCTCCTCGCAAAACAAGTTTAGAGGGCCTTTTCTGCTAATGGAGAATGGAACAACATCTGGAGGAGTAAATACTTATACAAAATTGGCTCCTTTAAGTATTTATATATGACCAAAAATGTCCTTATGGTTTGGCACTATGGAATGATGTTTTAAAGGCTAGGAATGTTATTCAAATGGGAATTGGATGGAGTATACGGAATGGAATTCAAGTTTAATTCTGGGAAGAAAGATGGTTAATGAAGGTACCTCTAATCACTATGATAACATTAGAGGATGGGTAGAGGTTTGCAAATCCACATATCATACTTATGTCAAGGACTATTGGAGGAATATTGGATGAGTGGATCTTGTCCAGATTAGTGTCAAACTCTCCCTGATCCAATTATTCCTCTTTGCAATCCATATCGGGTGGGGAAACAAGAGGACATGCTGGTGTGGAAGAATACCCCTTCTAGTACCTTCTTGGTTTCTTTAGATATCTCTTTGTTGTCCTTTTCTCCCCCCCCCCCTTTTGGGAGAAGGCTTGGATAGCTAATCTTATGCTGAAGGTGAATATTTTTTTGGATCCTCCTCCAAAACAAACTACTCACTATGGATAATCTCTACATAAGAATGGTTTTCATATTCCCAATTGATGTTATTTTTATAAAGAGGGTGTTGAAACAATGACCCATTTGTTCCTTCACTGTCCTTTTATTCCTTCAATTTGGGAAAGAATCTTTGCTCAATGAAATGTTACTTGGGTTTTCCCTAACTCCATTGCAGAATTTTTTGTTCAATGGAAAGAACCTTCTCTAAATCCCATCATACAAACCCTATGGTCCTTAATTTTCTCCCACCTGGCCTAGGGGATCTAGAAAGAGTGCAACAATAGAATTTTCAAAGACAAGGAGGCTCCAAAGAATATTATGTATGAGAAGATCAGTAGAATGAAAGTGGATAATATTAATTGTACCCCTTCTACTATGATGAAGAACAACATTGTGTATTGTACTAAGTATGACCTCAAAATTGCTAAAGTTTGGTAGATTAGGGAAGATATATCTAATGCTTCAAGACTAGCTAAAAGGTTCATGATCGTGTCTTTTGGAATCTTTCCCCAAGGGGTTGGATTAAGGATAATTTTAGTGGGGTAACTAAGGGAAACCCTAGTCTGACTAGGTGTGAGGGAGTGATAAGAAATGAAAATGGTAGGTTTATTGTGGCGGTGGCATTCCCCTTGGGACGCCAGTCCAACTACCTTGCCAAAGTCATTGGGGCTTTTTAAATGACTAATCTTTCCTATAGAATAAACTAAAAGAATGTTTGGATTGAGGGGGATTCAAACATCATCCAATGCTTGCTAGGGAAGTCCCCTCTGTCCTAGTCTATTAAAATTTAGATTGATTCTTCCAAGATAATGTTATCTCACTTTGAAAATGTTCATATATCACATATCTATTGAGAGGATAACTCAGTTGCTGACTACTTTTCTAACCAAGGGGTTGTACACACTCAAGTGGTGCACTTCTCTAAACCATTGCTTCCAAGAGGATCCATGGATTGGAAACCTTGAGAAATCGGTTTAGAGCTCCCTAGGCATAGAGTACAAAGATATTTTGAGTATTGCTCTCAGCTAGAGCTAATTAAGCCTATGACCTTGCTAATAAACCATGCAATGGGAGATTCTAAAGGAGACAAGAGCAAGAGTGCAAATATCCTCAAGACTCAAATGAAAATGTAAATGCAACTAAACTAAGGATGAAAAATACAAACTAAGCTACGCAAAGAAGGAACAAGGCAACTAAGCTAAAAATGGAAAGACAAGTGTTACAAATCCTTACTAATTAAGCTAGATGAGTTACTCTAGAGCATGAAAATGAAACTAATCAAAGAAAGCATGGATATGAAGCTAAGATGAAAGAAATGGAAGCTAAGTGTAAGCATGTCTTCAAAAGCTCTAAATCCTCCAAGAAATCCTGCAGCATAAGGTTAGTATTCAAAAGATGCTTATGCAAATGAGGAGAGAGTTCTTCTTTTATAGGAAATGAGGGAAAATAGACCATGGAGATTAAGAGGCAAAAGATTTAATCAGTGGTGGAGCATCAAAGAGAAGCAATCTGTGTGCACAAGTCTCCTCCAATGAGAGTGAAGTGTTGACTTTTGAGCCTCATGTGAGACAAAAAGGTCTTTTCTCCTTTTTATAAAATAAGAATAATGCTTTATTTGTGCAACTTAGGATAAGAGGAAAGGTGGGGTCTTTTTATTTAATAAAAGGGGAGGGAATTCCTTTTAAATAAATAAATACTTAGGATAAAATGGTTAACCCATAGAAAATAATTGAATAAATGACAAAGCTAGGATTTGATCAAGAATGAGCAATTGAAGATTTTAGCAAATAATGCTAGAAAGGGGCTAATAGTCTAGATGACCATTTTTAGATGATTACATTTGCCCCTCTTTGACTAATGTGTGATCGATCTAGGAACACATTACGTCAAAGAATAGATCAGCCAAGAAGGCAAGTAGATAGCGATCTGACTCCAAAGAATGAAGTGTAGATAGATAGAAAATCCTGCATGATCAGCCTGGTAGTGACAGTACTGAACACTTACGAAAGAGATGGATCAGAACTCGAGACAAGAACTAACATGTCAAGCGCAAAGATAGATTGATCAGAGCAAATGGAATGGTCAAGCATATGCTCTGGAGAATAGCCAATAGGATATGATGTGTCTGCCCCCTCAGGATTGAAAGTGAAATTAGGTAGAGGGGATGCAGAAGTGAGAGCAACATGATCAAATCACTAGAAATCATAATCGAAGATGAAAGATGATAGGATAACCATCAAGCAATGAAGATATGCCCTAGTCAAGATCATAGAGAGATTTGAATTAAATGAATGAAAGACTTAGAAGGGTGAGAGAGATGGAGATGAAAAGGGAAGGATGCCCCAGCCAAGATTGAAGGATCAGGCCTCAAAAGGTAAGTCAACAGCATGGAAGAAGGAGAAATGGGATTTTGACAATCAAGGTGAACTCGGATTTCAGTTTCGATCCCGAAATGAAGAGAAAATGATGTGGTATGAAAGACAAGAAGTGAAAGGCATGATCAAGAAGAAGTGAAAGGTGAGCGCAAGTGATCGATAGGTCCAACAAAGATGAAAGGAGAGCTCTCTCTATATGTAAGATGCAAAACTAACTAATACGAACCTAAAAAATGCAAGCTATTATGAAAAGTGGTTTATTTGCAAGGTCACAATGCTATTAGACTCTAATATTCATCATCGAGCGTTATTGGTAGCATCGTAAGATCATACAATGCACACTAGTAGAACTATGTGGATCTGAATATGATCTATATCATATAGAAATGTGGGAATCCCACCTAGGCACCAAAGACATATAGATCAAGATGACTAGTGCAGTGAGATTACCTAAGTTTGATATGGCAAGATTATACTCGCATCAAGACACAAGGAAAGTCAAGATGACTACAAGTATGCACTCGCAAAAAAATAGTCAAGGATAATACCTTGTAGATCCCAAGGTCAAGTAAGACCAGCATAGATGCTCATCACAGTTAGGATCAACAAAATATACCCACAAGAAGATAAAGAAATAAAACATGTTCTCATGCCCTTAGTCTTCTAGCTATGCATCATAGAAAACTTCTTAGGGAAAGAACACTCAGCAAAGAAATCATCATAGACAGCACACAAAGAAAATAAATCCAAGCAAGTCTCAGCGAGTCAAGTGTGTGTGTGTAGGTCATAGAGTCAAACTTTGAGTATCACATCTGCTAATGAGAAATATTGCATCATCCAAGATGATGGATAGGATATCTAATAAGTGTTGAGAAACACTCGACGCTAGGCTAGTGTTAAAAAACACAATTGGGGTGGTGTTGAGAAACACCATTAGAACCAAGTTGCCCAAGAAACCTAGATGCTCAAAGAGACCCAAGATAAGCTAGAACAACATATGCCCCCTAGACTAAGACAAGAGTCCATTCCCTGCTAGTAGAGACAAAGCAAGAAGTGAAGCGAATGAGTGCCACATAAGACTGATAGACATAGGTGCAAGGGTCCCAAGCAATGCCTGTTTCCAGGTTTTCACCACTTGATAGATTTTTTCAGGAAATTTTTTTTTGGTGAGACATCAAAGCGCCTATTGCTAGATTTTCACTAGGATGCTCATTTTTTCAATACTTTTTATGCTTTTTATGATTTTTTCAGCATCATATATAAAAAAAAAAAATTGGAATTTTTTTAGGATCATAAAGTATGTACAAAGAATGCCCCAGACAGAAACGGGCATCAAGAATCAACTTCCTCTGATGTAGAGAACTGATAGGCCCCAGGCCGAAATGCTACAGCTGTGATGATAGGAGGTCTCAACCAGTTCGACCAATAATAACCAGCCCTAAGCAATGTCTGAGCTAGCGGAGGATCATTAGAATGTGATCCACATATGCCATCGTGGATTTCAGCTAGCACTTTTTCTGACTCCTCTATGTCTAGACACTTAAGGAGAGTTCCGTCTAGACCCTTCCTATACAAGTCACCAGAGACAAAGGCAAAGTGTAAGGGATGGAAAAAAGAATGGCATGGTGGATTGTTAGGAAGAATATGAGATGGAAGATATGAAAAGATGGTAGGATTGTAAGATTTGTGAGCAGGATAGTGTAATTCGTCCACTAGGAACTTGAAGCGAGATTTATGTTTTTTCATTTGTAAGATGGATGCCAAAGTAACCAAGGCATTAGCAACTTTATTCTCAGCTCTAGGAATGGGCTGAAGTATAATAGTTATGAGATCAGGCTTAAATAATTTCACCATTTCTTTGTAGAGAATTAGCTTGTCATCTTTTAATTGAGAATAATTATTTTTGAGCAGATATTTATTTTTACTTTTTTTAGGTTCGGATACCACCACAATGTGTTTTTCATCATCTGACCATTGCTCTTTTCTTTTGACTTGATGACTGTGATGCTTGATTGCTGATTCAATCTTCTTTGTTGCTAGTTCACAGGTGGAAGAAGTAACAGGTGTTGATGTGAGATGAAATGAAGTGGCTGGTTCAATAGCATTTATTCGAAGGGTGTCATCTCTGGTGACAAGAGAGTTTGAGCCTATAGGGTAAGCTCCAAAAGTAGCTAGATCTAGATTTGTCATAGAAGGACCAACATAGTCCACTAAGGCAATACGGGGAACAAACTCATCAGACCCTACACGAGACTCATCGACTACGTCGGGATGGTCACTCTAAGTATGAACCATATCAACATCCATATTTGTCATGGAAGAATCTTCTAGAAGAGGCTTAAGATGTCGAGAAGTAGAGATACTCATGTCGTTATGTGATAGATCACTTCTTTGTTGTAGTCATGTAATGTTGCAACATTGTCTATCATAGTGCAATGATTTTTTAGGCACATAGGTTCTAAACATAGAGGCCTCAACCATATCATCAGTAGATATACATTCTTCTCCCCAAAGAAGTGAAGTAGAAGGAAGATCATCTCCCATTTGAGCCATAGTGTGGAGTGGTGACTCATCTGTATCTGTGTCTGAATTACTGAGCATGAGAGTATTACCCTCATCCTCTCTATAGATCCACTCTTGAACAACTTGTTCTTCTCTTTCTACTTCTAAAGGAATGGACGAAGTATCAAAGATCACCATAGCACGAGTGGAAGGCTTCATTTAATCAAAAGGTTTTCCATATGACCTAGGAGAAATAGGTATAGAAGAAAAGGAACCCAGCGTATATTCACCCATACCAAGGCTCATCATCTTAAGTGATTTCTCAATAGAAACTAGAGACGTACTAGCATCAACAGAAGGTTCATTGTGAGGAACAAATTTTTCAGCAGCAGCAAGAGCATTAATAGAAATAGTATGGTCTCCAAGAATCATAACTTCAGTGCCATTGTATGGAAATTTTACACACTGATGATAAGTGGAAGGAACAGCTTGCATGTCATGGATCCAAGGATGACCCAAAAGAATGTTATATGCGAGTGGGATGTCCAATACTTGGAAGCTAATATCTTTCATGACATGGCCCACTCGGATAGGCATCGTGACAAGACCTTTGGAAGATCTTTCCACTTCATCATAAGCTTTTATAGTAATCTTCTTCTTAGAATCCACAACAAATTCTGACAAACCCAACTGTTGTATGACATTGAAAGAAACAATATTTAACCCTGCACCATTGTCTATCAGGACTCGGTGGACTCGGGTGTGGTAGACTAGAACTTTGATGTGTAAAGAAAGATTATGAGGGTGGGAAATAGATATGTCATCTTCTACAGAAAAGGAAAGAGATAGCAGAGATGAAATGCAGTTGACCATAGCCTGGAACTGATTTGGATCAATATCAGTAGGAACATTTGTTGTACGAAGAGCTTTCTCAAGGATCTCTTTGTGCAAAGGGGATAGCTCGAGCAACTCAAAAATGGATATCTGAGCAGGTGTTCTTTGTAACTGATGTACAAGATCATAGCTAGATAGGGCTGAGGGAGCCATCTGTTTGGAAGTAACTGCTTGTTTGGGATCATGTGCGGTTTTAAGAATAATTTTGGCTTGCCCCCTAGTAACAACATTTAGTGTCTCACTCCAGGAATATGAATCATCGAGTGTTCGCAAGACCAACCTTGGTATACCATAATTGGCATTGTTATCATCTTGAGACCTCATCATAAGAACACTCTCAACAGGCTCTATCATGTTGATCACAGGCGAATCAGGAGTATATGTATAGTTGATCTTTGCATCATGATTCTTCT
>MU223269.1:5926502-5941536 GCA_018584345.1 Thuja plicata
AATTTTGAGCCTCATGTGAGACAAAAAGGTCTTTTCTCCTTTTTATAAAATAAGAATAATGCTTTATTTGTGCAACTTAGGATAAGAGGAAAGGTGGGGTCTTTTTATTTAATAAAAGGGGAGGGAAGTCCTTTTAAATAAATAAAGACTTAGGATAAAATGGTTAGTCCATAGAAAATAATTGAATAAATGACAAAGCTAGGATTTGATCAAGAATGAGCAATTGAAGATTTTAGCAAATAATGCTAAAAAGGGGCTAATAGTCTAGATGACCATTTTTAGATGATTACAGGGGTTAAGGAGAATGACATGCATATGGGGACATGGACTTAAATTTTGAGTTTAAAGCCTTGCTTAGTTATGATATCATCAAGGAGAAAGTGGTCCTCTTAAATAATGATGGAGCGGATTAGCATGCACTACAATAGTATTATGCCTACCATAGCTGGCACTTTAATTATCCATGCTACAAACTTGAGGCATCACATATTGTAGGTTCTATATTTTCTTTGTTGGTCCTTTACTCTACTTTTTGGCTCTACTTGTTACAGCGGTGCGATTGTTACTATTATGGGGGTTAATAGGAAAATAATTGAGCCCATCAACCGTGACAATCTCAAGAAGAATGAAACGATTTGGAAGCTTGTACTTAGGGGTGGTTTGGACCCTTTCATCAAGAAATTTCACGGTGCGGACCCTAAGGTTACATAATACGTTGCTAAGCACTTGACAAATGATGAAATTGTGCTATTCAATAGAAAAGTAAAAATTGAAGAGAGTGTTATTGCTGAAATTACTGGTCTTTCTTTGGAGGGCGTTAAGTTTTACTGGGATAGGAAATTATCTAATGATTCCATTACTAAGTTACCTAAAATAGATGATGAATGGGAGAACCTTAAGAAAATTTCCAATAGCTACTTTGAAGCCTCTCAAATTAAGGAGATCTAGAGGGAGATATTGAGAGTGATAATGGAGTGTATTTCGGTTGATGGGCATTATTTCAGTTGATGGGAAGTTCACTTGGGTGTATGGCTATCACTTTGTGCTCCTTAACCATTTTTTCTATAAGGTAAGGGTTTTCGTCCCCTTTTATCTGATTTCTTTTCTCAAACAAAGAATTAAGGCTCATAGAAAGAAACCTAAGAAGTACCATGTTCTGAACGCTGGCCTCTTACTCTTAATCCATAAGCACTTTGATGTCATGCCTTCCCCTTCCAACCCTATTTATATTTCGAAGGGCTACAATATTGACATTAGCATCGCTGAGGAGAACAATGATTGGGAGACAGACTAGTAAGATGATGAATATACCATGTCCAAAAATGTGAAGAAGTCTTCTGTGGGTAAATCCCCTACCCGGAACCCTAATAATAAGGCAATTAAAAACCATGTTGTCTCTAGGTTGAAAATGAATTTTAAGGTTAAGACTCCCCTAAAAAAAAATGATAAGAGACTGGTTTCATACTCCAAGGACTCCCGCGATGATCTTGAGGCTTCTCCCTTTGAGAGATCTTTCACCTCTTATCCCCCCATGGACAGAGAAGATAGGACTATATTTCCAAATGAGTTGAGGCCAAAAGACCACTATTTCAAACCTGACCAGGAATTCCCTGATGATATTCTTGCTATTACTAGAAATGGACTTGCGGACTACTTTAGAATTATTAAATGGCCCTTCAATGAGATTAAAAATTTGAGCCTGAAGTAAAGGGTAGTTAGTAGTAAAATGGAGGAGTGGGAAATGAATGGTGTGCCCTAGAGTGTTGATATTACTTCTTGGGCTGAGGAGGAGAAGAAAGAAATGACTGGCTATTTGGCGAACACTTTTGATGCCATGGACAATTTTAAGAAGGATTATAAAAGGAAAACTACACATAATGATGAGGAGATCAGAAAAATCAAGGATACCATGAATGTTGTCATGAATTCTATCCATAGTTTGTTGAAAAGGATTGTCACTACCATGAACTCTGTGCTTGAGAATCTGGAAAAGGCCTAGAAAAGGGATATTTTAGTTTAATTGGATGGGGATAATGACAAAGGTAGAAATGAGGAGGTTGGTTCTTCTAGAAGGACGAGAGCCAATTTGAAAAGGAAAGAGGACTCTCTCTAGAAGATTCAAGACCTTAAGAAGGCGGCATAGGAGATGAACAAGCTGGAAGTTAAGATCGTTGATATGTTGAAAACTCGGGGCTGATTATTTTGGGTGCCCGGTTTTGGCCTTCTACTGGCCTTTTGTTAGTTTTTGTTATTGGTTTGTCTTGTTCTATTTTCTATGTAACTTTTCAGTCTCTTAGGATCTTTTTTATTTTGTTGCTTGTAATTGATACTTTGTTGGGTTTTAGGTCTTTGTAAAACCTTTTTTTTCTTAATAAAAAAACGTAAATCCCAATATTAGACATATGGATATTATTTGAGATTCACAACTCATAATAAATTATAAGGGGTTTTGAGCACATAATAAGTTTTAATATGCAATATTAAAATGAAGATAACAAATCTCAACATATGAGGAAAGAAGTTATCTTATCACATTCAAACCTAGGTACCAGGGCATGATTGCGCTTCATTAATTACATATATATCGTTTGAATCATAAACCAATGGATTTCATAAATACAATTTAAAGACATTACCAACTTAACATACGATAAATCAATAATGATAACTCAAAAACACATCTAAATATACAAACTAAATGCATTCTTTATTTTCCTTTTGAAAATAAACAAGTATAAAAAGCTTTGAGTACAAAATGTCAAGCCAAAAGTATCCTTGGACATTTCTCCATAACTTCTCCCTCTATACGAGTTCCCTTTTTACAATGCAAAAGCCTTGTATATATAGGCTCAAGGAATAACCAACCCATAACTACTTAGGATAACTCCCTAACTACTTCATGTAACTACTTAGGATAAATACCAAGATGGTTACTTTCGGCAACTACTTGGAATAATTACCAAAAAATACCACTTGGGATAAGTACTTAGTAGTTACTTGAAATAGCCACTTTGAGTAACCACTTAGGATAACTACTTGGACAAACCAATTAGAATAGCTATCCAAGTGATTACATATAATAACTACTTTTTTGAAGAAGTTAGGATTTACCTAACTTTTACAATGATAAAGTCCAAGCTAACTTAACTTTAATTACAATAAGTAACATAAGTCACTTTTACAAGTAGATAACTTGAAATTATAAGTTTCAAGTTAGGTTTTTGTTGAGGTGCTTAGTTGTCTTCATCTACTTCGCTTGAACATGTAATCATCTCACCATCTAGTGCACAAGTTGGTATCTTCATCATTGATATAGAGTGATAGTAATTCATCTAGAACATTCATTTAAGGAAACACACTCCAGTTGAATTTGCTTGACATCCTTCATTGCCACCTTACATGTTTGCTAGTTATCTTTGGAAACCATTTAACATTTTAAAATATCCCATATGTCATTGTTCTGATACATTATGAAATTGGAAAAGTTGGAAACCTTCATTAAACAACTTTCCTAAAGACATCGATACCTTCATTGCATTAAAGACATTGATCTAGTAATCCATCACCCCATAAAATATCTTGTTCTCCAATTTCCTTCTATACAGTTAAATACAACTTCAAGGATTCATTATAGCCAAAATACACGAACTAATTTCCTCAATATTTGGCTTGATGAAAGCTTTCTCTTAAATCTCATAGTTCCAATTGGAAAACCATCAAACTTTCTTGGCACCTTGCTCCATGATACATGCAAAGTAATCCATGGATTACAACTCTTGATGAGAACCTCTATTCTATTACATTTCAAGGCTTCCTCTAGAAGTTGACAGAAGTATTATGAAAGTGCCTTTCTAACTGCAATCACAAATCCTACTTTATACATGATCTTCCAGGTGAATTAATATTCAACCAAATTGTGCTTTGATGGAGCTCAGCAACCCTTTCAAAAATAGTCCCTTTCGCACACGCAGAGAGGATGTTGGAAGGTTGTGAAATCTAGCTTTGCATCTGCTCATTGTATTTTCTTGCAAAGTTTCTAAACCTCATTAAATAAAATCTATTTTCTACAAATCTTACAGTAATTGTATTTAATGAATGCATGATTGTGAGGCATTCTGTCAAAGAATCCAGAGGCGTCAACTATGATTCCACATTTTACATGCATGTTCACTCGAGCAACTGTAACAATAATATCTATTGAAGATCTGTTGAGAAATATGTCTCAACCTTGCAAGTTTTTTCCAGGAAAATTACAGAATTTGTTTGTGGCAGTTTTCCACATGTTTATGCATTGGAAAAAGGTGTATGAGTTTTCAAAATGAGTCTTGTCCATAGTAGAATATACGTGGGCCATTTTTAGAGCCTTAATGACTCATTTTGTGACTTTTATAAGGGTCTAAACTAGGGGACAAAATTATGGACGGGATTACTAATTTAACCTGGTTGTTTTTCTATCTTGAAAATGTAAATGTCAAAAATGGGCAACATGTGGCATGGTGGTTAAGCTCATGGTTTTGTAAAACCACAAGTGGTTTCCAGGTTGTAAAATCACTATATAAGGAGGGCTTGGGGAGGAGTTTGTATGATGGAGTTTTGTTTGCAAGGCTGGGTGCCAGAAGGATGCTAGTGGTGTCTCTCCAAGCTTGAGTTGAGGTGATGCTCTTGTAAGAACATGCATTGCAAGTGTATTGTAATCGTCTTTGATTTGATAATACATTATGCAGGTTTTAGAGTGTGGGGTTTTTCTCTCGTAAGGGTTTTCCCCACGATAATCACAGTGTTATGTGTTTATGGTTATTTCATTTATACTCTTGAATGTGTTTCTTTGAATCGTTGTAATTCTTTAAGTTGAAATCTGTATAATCGTCCTCTCAAGATTAGCGTAGGAAGCATTTCTACACACCTTTGCTTCTTTACAAGTGGTATCAGAGCCTAGCCAGTTTTGGTTCTATATGTTGGGTACAGGGTTTTTTGAGCTAATCAAGGTTTGAGTGGGAGCTTGTGCAGAGTATTTCATTTCTGTGTTGCAGGATTGAAAATATGGCAAGCATATCAGGGAGGATTGATGTAGACAATTTTTCTAGCACAAACTTTGAGATGTGGAAGTTGAAGATGGAAGATCTGTTGATTGATCGGGATCTATGGGATGCAATTGATGAGAATAAGCATAGGCCCACAGATCTGACTTTAGCTACACAATATGATGTGATAGACAGAAAATATAAAGGTCTCATAAGATTGTGTCTTGCAGACTCAATTTTGATTAATGTGCATGAAGAGTCTACCACGAAGAAGCTTTGGAAGAAGCTAAGTGAGATCTATCAAGCGAAATCACTTGTTAACAAGATTTTCTTGAGGAAGAAATTGTATTCCTTGAGAATGAAAGAATGTGTGTATACATATATAAGTTTTTGATACTAATTCCAAAGGGGGAGAATGTTACTCCAAATATGATTTGAAGGTTGTCATTAGTATTCATGCACACAAGTGGATAGTCGATAACAGAGTCACAAAAAAACCAGTCGGTATAATCACCAAAGTACAGAGTTAACCGAGAGCTTTGATCACACATAGAGTTAACTGAGTGCATTGATTACCAAGAAGACATACTTTACCGATCAATAGACTACACTGAGATACATAGTATAACCGAATAGTAGTATAACTGAGATACACAGACAACACTGAGCACCAAGAGACAACATTAACTGAGTGAACCAGAGGCCACATAAAAGTTTTTTATGGCACATCTATCTAGGTAACAAATTTTATCCCACCTGGATAATGGTTTACTATGATCGAGGATAGCATTAATTAAGGATTTACAACATTAATTGTTTATATCTCATATGTTTAGATGATCAAGGTAAACTATGTACACCGGGTAAAAGCACAAAGTTGTGTCATGTTTCAGGACCACTTATCAGCACAGCTAAATTTGAGTATTTCTAAATAAAAATTAATTTTCGTCAAACATATGGTCTAGCTAGATTTATTCTAGCTAAGCTAGATAAGTGGTTAAAATTTTCCAATTGGAAATGTCTATTAAATGCATGTTTTATACCAATTATCAAAGAAATAAAATTATTTTAGAAAATTGATGTTTCAATAACCCTTACTCTTTTTAATGATATTTTTAAAAAATATAAAAAATACCCTTTTGTAGAGCTTAGAGTCAAGATTATTGTCATATAAATTTAAAAATATTTTGATTAGATCTAATTTATTATAATTTCAAAATACAACAAGTAGGTATTTTAACATTCGAGAAGATGTTGCTTCAAATAAATAAAAAAATAGTAAATCATATCAAAAAAAATTTATATTTATATTTAACACTAGAGGAGAGAGTCCTCTTCAAGAATATGTTATTTTTTTTCTAAATCATGTAGATTTGATAGGGGAAATTCGGAGGGAGGTGAAAACTGTCGATTTTAGATAAGTTCAACTTTGAGCAGTTATAACGGAGAAAATATACATTGAAAACCAATCTTTCTTCTTTTCTGCACTAGCTATACATTTTATCTATAACATATTTTTAAATCAAGGGAAAAATATATTATTTTCATATGCTTGTTTGGAGGGAACTAGACCCCAGATTTTCAGCAGTTTTCAGCAATGGAAAAATGGACTTCAAAAATTAAAAAACTATGTACATTCTTCTTCAAAAAAAATTTCAAAAATTATAGACATAAACTTAATCCATTTTTACACATTTCTTTAGTTTACATCATCCTCAAATTCTAAATACAAATTCCACCTTTTATGTCGTTAAAGTTGAACAGTTTGCATGTTGTGGTCCTTTTCCTTTATAAAAGTGTGACACAGGTTTGTACTTTTACCCCACCATTGATCTTAGGTTAGGGATGATATTGTAAAGCCCTAATTAGGTCAAGGAGTTTGATATATAATGTATAGATGTCATTTTTAATGTATGTGAGATCAAAAAATGATCAAGTAGTCATCATACTATGGATATCAGAGATCAGACAAGGGTTTTAAGACATAGACTACATTGCAGAAACCAATTTTTAGAATAGAGGCAAGTTTACCAAGCAAAGTAGAGAAGAAGGTATTATCAATCATATTTAGGTGATATATTTTATATGCACTTAATGGATCTGTATCAACAATTGTGAGATTGTATATGTTTAGATCATAATTATGTTACTCTCTAACAATTGTAATAGACCCTAAAATCTCCTCATAGCATAGACTTAACCGTGTTTTTGTAAATCTATTAACCGAGTGCATACATACTTTGTATTGCAAAATCCTCTCATAAGGTAGATCTAATCGATCTCATTGTTACTCCTAACAAAGTAAGATCATCAGAAGTGATCAATCTTTGTAAGCTTTAACAGGCTACTTTATTTCTGCAGTAGTGAAGTTTTGTGGGTCTCGTCCTCACCGCAGTTTTTACCTTCTAACAAAGGTTTCTATGATACCAAAATAATAGTGTCATGAGTAATTAATTTTCATGTATGTGTATTGTTTACTTTACATGCTTTACATTTCAGCAGTGACCTTATATGTTTGGTGTATGCAATCTACTCAGTCAATTATTACAGAATATTTGATTACAAATATTAGTTTAAAAAGTTTCAAGGGTACTGATTCACCCCTCCCCTCTTAGTACACACCTCTCCATTATCCCAACAAAACCAAGGCTCTTTCTTCATGAATAGGCTCATCATCTTTAATAGAAATAAATCCAATTTCATCATAATCCACAATATCATCATCAAACACACCTTTAGTAGCATAGAAACATTCCTTATCCTTAGAATAATTTGGTCTATCATAATTAGGTTTATGCTTAGGAACCCTTGTAGGACATCTAGATGGAAAATGATCAATCTTATTACATGAAAAAAACTTTAGGGGTAACATTCCTTCAACTTTACTCTTACCTCTCTTTTCTCTTCTTGTGATCAAAGCCACAAGTTCATCTAGCTTCATTTCCTCTTCTACTATCTTTTCCCAATCCTCAGGATATTAACCAAGCTCATCATACCTATTATCTCTGCTAGTGCTTGCAAGAATTAATAAAGTCTTTTTGTCATTGTGCACAATTTCCTTGAATGCAGATTCCACCTTAGGTAATGTATCTCCCAGCTCTGTGGCCTCAAAGGTGGTCAACTTAGAAATTAATACCTCTTTGTTGAAGTTGTCTGACAAAGGTATGATCTCTTCTATTGCTTGCAATTTAATTTTGTAGACAGTTTTCAAAGATCTAAGAATCTTTGCGACCACTTCTTCTTTAGTATATGTGCCTCCAGAGTTTCTAATCCCTCTAAAAACCTCTATAAGCCTCTGTACATATGCTTTGACATTCTCATCATCTCACATTCTTAAAATTTCCATCTTAGTCTTCCAATTTTGCAACTTCACTTGCTTAGTAAATGTATCTCCTTCATATAGTGCCTCCAGTCTTGTCCAAATTTTGTATGTAGAATCCAAGTCTTTAACCTTTATGAATTCACCCTTAGAGAGCATGCTAATCAATGCTTCTCTTGCAACCATATTACAACTAAATAACTTCTTTTCATTTGTATCTGCAATTTCTATTTCATCTTCAGTCTTGATATATTCATCCTTCTTAGTAATCATCTAATATTCACTCCCTAAGTAGAGTAGGTGAGTTTCCACCTTGTTCTTCCAACTGTGAAAATTTTTTAGGATCAAATTGTGGACTCTCCTTCCTATATTATGCCATCTTCAGGATGACCTCAAGTTTTTAATCTTTCTCTCAAAGGACCACAAGCTCTGATAGAAATTGGTAGCAATAAAATTCCACCAACACATCAGTTGTAAGACAAATAAATTAAACTATAAACTTTATAAACTAATTACTCAATGTAAATCTGAACACATCAAATGTAACACCATAACACAATAAATCTTTATCAAGGAAACCATGTTAAGGGAAAAACTAGTGGGAATTAGCACCCACAAATAATACACTGAAAGTGTTGTATCCCTATTAGGAGATTTATCCCTGTTAGGAGTTGATTATTACATAGTCCCTATTAAGGGATATAACCTATTAGGAGATAGGAGAAACATGAGTCTCGCGGCCCAGGTACACAACCAAAATGTGAAATTTAAATCCACATTCTAGTCTCACTATCCAAAATACAGATATAGGAGTAACAATAACCAATGAACTGATTGATAGCAACTTGATTTTCTTAAAAATTTCCAATAAATTTCATTAAAATGACTACATGTTCTCTACATCCAAAAGAATTCACAAATACAAGCTCACAAATTTCACATTCCACACATCACACTACCTCACCAAGAAACAACTTTTCTTTATACAAGTTTTCAATAAACAATTAGGTCTTCCTATTAAGACTTCCCCAATATAAAAACAATTATATAGGCCCTTTCTAAGATACAAACAATACCTTACACAAGTAAAAATTAATTACAACTCATCAATTATACTCCAAGATCTGTAATTCACGCTCGTCATCCTCTAAACATGTTTCATCATTGTAGTCGGCCACAAATAGATCTTTGCAAGATCACACACTTCAGATGATATCACCAAGAACAAGGTGACCCAAAAATCACAAGTAACATTCTCCAACGTGTCTTCTACCATTCTTTAATCTCACAAATCATAACTCATGTTTGCATCCAATTTATTTCCAAAACTCAAAGACCAACTATTTCACAATCCTATCATTGTTCTTTACCCAGTTTTCACCAAAAAAATTGTATCTTATGCCAATAGTAAGATCAATCCAAGGGAACTTAGATATAAGATCACTACTCATCCCTATCTCCATGCTTCCATGCTCTTAAATCCAGTACAATTTCCATACACTTATGTCAGTCTTCCATGTACCAGTGATAACTAGCCTGTGTGAGACTTCAACTGAAACATATGTTGACATCAATGACAAAACATGAATGTCAAAACCTCTCACATAACCAATTCCAACATATCCCACATCTATTTCATCTCCCTTCCCACCATCCTACCAACATTTATGACTAAATTATTAGTAATAACTGAGAGGGGGGTGAATTAGTGGCCTCAAAAATATTCCAATTAATCAACCCAAAAACTTAGTACCACAATATTAAGCCTCTAGTTATCTTTAGTCCTATAAGATGAATGCCTTCAAATATACTTATTAAATAACTACTACTCGGAGTGCTTTGTTAAACCTTATTCTTTATGTTTACCAAATAGAAGTCTTTCAATTTACTGAAAAATGGTAAATTACTTAGAGTATACCAATCAGTCCATATTAGATATGTGTAATGCAAAACACTAAACTAATGAATCATAAACAAATTGACACATGGATTTTTAACGTCAAAACCCTGCTAAGGGAAAAACTACTTGGATCGGTATCCCAAAATTTTCACTCTTCTGAAGTGAGCTCAGTGAAGAGCCAACCCTGTTAAAGGTTACAAACACACTGTTAGATGTGACCTTTTTAGAGGATTTAAAAAATTAGTTTGTCACTTGATATCGGGAATTTCTATGCTACCTTCCTTGTCCAAACTCTTCTAGATTTTCAAATAGTATATGGCATCTCATGCTATCTTCATGATCAAACTTTTTGATACTCCTTGGGATGTATCTCAATATAGAAAGGATCTTTAAATCTTGCTTGGTTAAGAGACTTTCTGAATCAATGGTTAAACTAAAATAGTTTGATCTATTCACATATAAAACTTATACTTGCAGATTTTCAGATCTATTTTAAGCGCATTTTACCTTTCTTATCAATGTATCTTTTCAATACCTTTGCTCCACTTTTGTTCTGCTCGGTGATGCTATGCTCTATGGTGTCCACAGAAATCTTTAGCTTTTTCCTCAGTTTGATTGATTAGGACTGTATGAAGTTGTTCTTCATTATTTTCTCTCCAGCATCCTCTTTTTCATTCACTCCCCTTAATTCATAATGAATTAAGTTATCTCTTTATAGACATGATATCACCATTTCTTGGTTCTTTATTTTCTTGATCTTGGCATGATCCGCAATCTTAGCCAATCTAATTTTAACCATAAATTCTTGTTTTATCTCGTAGAGATATTCTTGCCAACTGGACAAAATAGCTTTAAATCCTTTACTTATCTCTGGCTTTATCTTGTGGATGAAAACAATGATAACTACTAGTTAAGTCTATATTTAGCTCTACTAGCTAGATATTTTTTCATTTCGAAACTCCAGTTAACTTTGGTGTTTTGATTCTTTGATAGCTTCAGTCAACACTCCAGTTCTCCTCAGGCTTCTCAGCTGGGGTTTTCTGTCCGTCGGGGTTGTCTGTCCTTCGGGCTTGTCTGTCTGTCGAGTTGCACTATAATTCTGGTCATTGGGTATGCTTGTAATTCTACTTGTTGGTAATTCTCATCGGGTTTCTTTCTTGGGCATCACTATGACTTAACTTTTGGTTACCTCTATTTGTCAGGTTCCACTAGTCGTCGGTGTTTGTATTCACTTAGTGAATGCTTGTCTTTTATGCAATACTGAAAGTATAATATTTATCTCTCTGATTCTTGGAAGTCTTTGACACTTTGATTATAACCAATTAGATTATATCAAGTTGACATCAATGACAATACAATCCATTAACCAATTTAATGTCTTGCATTATCTTTTTGCATTTTGGTGATCAACTTAACATCTTCAAACATTCAATCAGTTACATGTCATCAATCTCTCCCTTTGGCATTGATGGCCACACACTACATTATCATACTATACTATTACTAATACAATATGAAATATAACAGTTTCATCAATCTTTCCTATTGTAACTATGAAAAATGTCTGGTTCTCGGTAAGCTCAAAATAGCTTTGATTTGTTTCTTGCAGAGTGGGATTATTCAATCTTCAATCCCTTCATTGGATAGATGTAGCATCTTTTGTCTTTGTTCTAATGTGTGCTTTGCCTTAACTGTTCCTCTTCTTGATAATCTCTTTTTCCTTTGACAACAATCTCTCCCTTTGTGTGAACTCTCTCCCTTTGTTACTTCTCTCCCTTAGATGGATATTTCATATGTAATCAATATCTCTCCCTTTGAATATTGATTATCTCTTCCTTTTGATTCTTAGGAACTTCTCTTCATGGATACTGATATAATTTTTTGATAATTAGATAATTTCTCCTTTATGATAATCAATTTCTCTCCCTTATGATAATGAGATAATATCTCCCTTTGACAACAATTCCAAACAAGTTTCTTCTATATCATCTTTCATCCCTTTATATAATATATTCCTTGAATTTCCCTATCCATCAGCAATACAATGTCTCTTGTGTTCGGTGCAGACTTGTACTTTATTGTGTACAGATGTATCTGTTGTTGTTCATCTCAGTGTTTGCATCAACATGAATGATCTTTTGATTATGTGTAGGCTGATGCAGTCTCCTACTCAGCTTACTGACCGATAGACAAGGGTTGGACCCCTAGTCTCTGTCTCAGGTACTCAAATGTGTCTTTTGGTAATGGCTTGGTGAATATATCAGCTAATTGTTCATTTGATTAAACATATTCTAGTATCACCTCCTTTGCTTGCACTTGTTCTCTTAGATAGTGATACTTGATAGCAATATGCTTAGTCTTAGCATGCATGACTGAATTCTTAGAAATGTTAATTGCACTGGTATTATCACAATAGATAATTACTAGTTCAAGAATCTTCATATTCATACCTTCCAGCAATTGTTTGATCCATGCAATATTGGAGCAATTTGTAGAAGCAGCCACATACTCTTCTTCTACAGTAGACTGAGAGATGCATCCTTTCTTCTTGTTGATCCATGTAACAAGTCTGTCACCCATGAAGAATGCTCCTCCAGTTGTGCTCTTTTGGTCGTCAATGTTTCCAGCCCATTCAGCATCTATATAGACTTGTAGCTCAAATTTTCCTTCTCTTTTATACCATAAGCCGTAGTCCTCAATGTTCTTCAGATATCTCAAAATTCTCTTGACAATAGTCATATGTGATTCTTTGGGATTAGCAGAGAATATTGCAACTATTCCAACTGCATATGCTATATCTGGTCTGGTATGAACAACATACATTAGTTTTCCAATCATTGATCTATACAAAGTCTGATTTACCTCATTTGATTTGTTTTCTTTTTTCATCTTATATCCGGTAGCCATAGGTGTTCCAACTGGTTTCAAATATTCCATCTTGAATATCTTCAGCACTTCCTTGATGTATTTGGACTGAGTGATATATATGCATGCATCTTGTTGAAGAATCTATAGACCAAGAAAAAAATTGATCTCCCCAAACATAGACATTTCAAATTCTTTGCTCATTTCATTAGAAAAGGATTTGCATAACTTTTCATTTCCCCCAAAAATGATATCATCATCCAAAATTTCAGCAATCAGAATATTACCATAGGTATCTTCTTTTAAGTGTAGATTGCTATTTTCACTAGTTCTTACAAATTTAATGCTAATGAGATAGGAGTGAAATCTTTCATACTAGGCTCTAGGTGCTTGTTTCAATCCATACAAGACTTTTTGTAGTCTACATACCATGTTTCTCTTGTCTGGATCAAAAAACCCTTCTGGTTGTTCAATGTATACCTCTTCTTCCAGTATTCCATTTAGGAATGCAGATTTGACATCGATCTGGTATACCTTGAATCCTTTGAATGCAACATAAGCAAGTAATATTCTAACTCCTTCTAGTCTTGCCATGGGTGCAAAGGTTTCTCAATAATCAATACCTTCTTCTTGTGAATACCCCTTGCATACTAACCTTGCTTTGTTTCTTGTGACTTCTCCATTCTCATTCATCTTTTTTTTGAATATCCATTTGGTACCGATGACATTCTTGTCATTTGGTCTCAGTACTAGTGTCCATGTATTGTTCTTCTCAATCTGTTATATTTTTTCATTCATAGCACTGACCCATTCTTCATTCTCAAGTGTAGTATTAATAGATTTAGGCTCAAAATCACAAAGTAAACATCTAGTGTTTAGTGACTTACTTCTTGTTCTCATTCCAGCCTTCTTGTCTCCTATGATTTGATTCTGTGGATGATGTCTTCTGGCGTACTTGGAAAGTTTCAGTTTAGCTCTGTGTTCATCATTCCGATCATCTTCTTGAAATTCATTCTGATCTCCATCACTTGGAACATCATCTTGAGGATTTTCTTGATTTTTGGTAATTGTAGCTTAATGCTCGGGTGCAATGTTCTGTTTCTTGGAGTGATACATTGTTGCTCGGGTAGAGTGTCAGGTTCTATATAAACAAACCTATTTTAGTCCTCTGGTTCTCTTCTAATTTCCTTATCATTCTTTTCTACAAATTCATTTATTTTCACATTTGCACTTTCAATGATCTTGTTAGATGACTTGTTAAGACATTTATAAGCCTTGCTTTTGGTTGAATACCCTAGAAAGATACCTTCTTCACTTTTGGAGTCAATTTTTCCATTTCTGTCATCTTTCAAAATATAACATTGACTACCAAAGATTCTGAAGTAACTTATATTGGGTTTGTGACCACACCAAATCTCATAGGGTGTCTTCTTTGTGTCCTTCTTCAATTGTACTCTATTTAATGTGTAGATAGCAGTACTAAAAGCTTCCCTCCAGAAAGTTTGAGTGAGTATCTTCTCAATCGTCAATGTTCTTGCACATTCAATAATTGATTTGTTTCTCCTTTCATCAATTCCATTTTTTTGTGGTGTTCTCGGTGCAGAAACCTATGTTTTAATTCCATGCACATTGCAGTAGTTAGTGAATGTTATGTATATGGAGCCTAATCAGACTCAGGTTCTTTCGGCGTAGTTCCCCCCAGACTTATCTACAGGGGATTGGGGGTAGCACCCCCAAGCTCGGGGTCAAGTGGCAGAGCCCCTTGCAGGGTCCTGGGGTAGTGCCCCATGCGGGGTCAAGGGGAAGAGCCCCTGATGGGTCGACCATCAATTTTTTATTAGTCAGAGTATTTTTTTCCCTAATTAGGTTAGGTCAAATATACTTGTGAAAATAGATTAGGGTTTCAAGGTTTCATTGTATGAGGGATTT
>MU223269.1:5942747-5969392 GCA_018584345.1 Thuja plicata
GTTATTTTATTGATTATGTCCAAGGTGATTTTGGGCTAGTTTACTTGGGGGATAATGAACCTTGTCAAATTGTTGGGAAGGGAAGAATTAAGATTAAGTTGCATAATGGGAATCATTGGCTACTACAGGAGGTAAGACATGTTCCAAGGCTGAGTAGAAATTTAATTTCAGCAGGGCAACTAGGTGATGAGGGTTGCACAGTTACTTTTAATGATAAAAATTGGAAGGTTTCAAAAGGTTTCTTAGTAGTATAAAAAGGTGTGAAAGTAGGCACCTTATATCTTTGTACAGGTAATATTTTTCCTTCTACTTTAAATGTTATAGAGAAAAAAGAATGTTCAGGAATAGTTGTTGCAGTTGAGCAGGTTGAACACAAAATAGTTGATGTGGATACAGAAATAGCATTATGGCACCATAGACTTGGGCACATGAGTGAGAAAGGTATGAAATTACTTCACTCAAAGAAAGTTTTACCAGGTCTGAAATGTGTAAGTTTGGATTTCTGTGAAAGTTGTGTATATGGGAAACAAAAGAGAGTTAGTTTCTTGAAGGGTGGGAAGGAAAAGAAAGAAGTTAAATTAGAGCTTGTACATACAGATGTATGGGGACCAGATCATGTATCTTCCCTTGGTGGCTCTCTATATTATGTTACTTTCATTGATGATGCAACTAGAAAAGTATGGATTTATTTCATTAGGCAGAAATCTGATGTGTTTGAAACTTTTAAGAAATGGAAAAGCTTGGTTGAGAATGAGACAGGAAAAAGACTAAAATTTCTTAGATTTGACAATGGTGGTGAGTATTGCAGCACAGAATTTGAAGATTATTGTTCCTCTAATGGTATTCATAGGCAGAAAATGGTTCCAAGGACTCCACAACAAAATGGAGTGGCTGAACGCATGAACAGGACAATAATGGAGTGTGCAAGGACTATGAGATTGCATGTTGGGATCCCCTTAAAAATGTGGGCAGAGGCTATAAATATTGTTATTTATTTAATTAACAGAGGTCCCTCTACTCCTTTGGGTTGTGGTATTCCAGAGGAAGTGTGGACTGGTAAGAAGGTGAGTTATTCTTTTCTAAAAACCTTCGATTGTGAAGCATTTGCACATGTAGATTTTGAGAATAGAACCAAGCTGGAAGAAAAATCTAAGAAATGTGTATTTGTTGGATATGACATTGATGAGTTTGGCTATAGACTTTTTGATTTTGAAAGTCATAAAATAGTAAGAAGCAGGGATGTCATATTCAATGAAAAAGTGTTATACAAAGATCTGTTGTGACAGCATGAGAAGAAAGATACTAATTATGTAGAGTTGGATGATACTCCAAAAGATAATGTTTCGGTAATTCCTTATGCTCCGCAACAACAGCAACAACAAATACCACACACCCTAATGAATGTTAGATAGTCAACAAGGCTAAGTAGACATCCAGATAGATTTTCACCTTCTTTGTATTCTATTTTATTAACTGATGCTGGTGAACTTGAATGTTATAATGAAGCTATGTAGGTGGATACAAAGCTTCAGTGGGAGTCTGCAATGACAGACGAAATGGACTCCTTGCTGAAAAATCAAACTTGGGATTTATGCAAGTTACTTGCAGGTAAACAGGCTTTGCAGAATAAATGGGTTTACAGGTTGAAAGAAGAAGATGGAGGCAAGAAAAGATTTAAAGCGAGATTAGTTGTAAAAGGATTTGCACAGAAACATGGTATTGATTTTGATGGGATTTTTTCTCCAGTTGTTAAAATGACTTCTATACGTATTTTTTTAAGTATTGTGGCTACTGAAGATTTGCATTTAGAGAAACTTGATGTTAAAACATCTTTTCTTCATAGTGATTTGAATGAAGAAATATATATGGTACATCCACAGGGATTTGCGGTCAAGGGTAAGGAGAGTTTAGTGTGCAAATTGAAGAAAAGTTTATATGGCTTGAAGCAAGCACCTTGACAATGGTATATTAAGTTTGATACTTTTATGAATGAGAATGGATACACTCAATGTAATTCTAACCATTGTGTTTATTACAAGAGGTTGAATAATGACAGCTACATTATTTTATGTTTATATGTTGATGATATGCTTGTAGCTAGATCCAACATGGATCATATTAAGGGGTTGAAACAACAGCTAGCAAAATATTTTGCTATGAAGGATTTGGGGGCAGCAAAAAAAATCCTTGGCATGAAAATTTGCAGAGATAGGAAGAACGGAAAATTAACTCTATCTGAGGCTGATTATGTTGAAAATGTGTTGCAGAGATTCTCCATGAAGGATGCCAAAGTTGTTACTACACCTTTTCCTGTTAATTTAAAATTGACTAAGGAAATGTGTCCAAAGACACCAGAAGAAGAGGAAAAAATGTCCAAGATACCTTATGCTTCAGTTGTAGGGAGCTTAATGTATGCTATGGTCTATACTAGGCCAGACATTGCACAAGCAGTGGGAGTCGTTAGCAGGTATATGAGTCACCCTGGAATTGAGCATTGGAATGTAGTAAAATGGATTCTCAGATATTTGAGAGGTACATCCAGTAAGTGTTTACACTTTGGGGGCTCTACTACTATTGTTCATGGCTATGTTGACTCAGATTTGGCAGGAGATATAGATACCAGACGGAGTACTACAGGTTATGTATTTACTGTTGGTGGGACAGCAGTGAGTTGGATTTCTCGGTTACAAAAGGTGAATGCTTTATCCACTACAGAGGCAGAGTATGTTGCTACTACAGAGGTAGCCAAGGAGATGATATGGATTCAATTCTTCATGGAAGAATTGGGACATCCACAGGAGGATAACTATCTGTATTCAGACAGTCAAAGTGTCATTCATCTTGTGAAGAATTCTGCTTTGCACTCAAAGACAAAGCACATACAGCTGCGATATCATTTCATTCGGTCAATTTTGGATGATGGGTAGTTAAAGCTAGAAAAGATTCATACAGATGATAATCTAGCAGATATGTTTACAAAGGCCGTGACAAGGGAGAAGCTGAATTCCTCTTTAGCTTTGGTCGGTCTTCTAGACTAAACAGAATAAAAGAACAACAGAGTCCAGGGTGGTTTCTTTATTCTAGTGGGAGCTACAGGTTTATCGATCAGTCTCCAAGTGGGAGGATATTGTTGTGGAGTCTGATCAGTCTCCAAGTGGGAGATTGTTATGTATATGGAGCCTAATCAGACTTAGGTTCTTTCGGCACAATTTCCCCCAGACTTATCTATAGGGGATTGGGGGTAGTGCCCCCAAGCTCGTGGTCAAGGGGCAGAGCCCCTTGCGGGGTCCTAGGGCAGCGCCCCAAGCAGGGTCAAGGGGCCAACAATGACTTAATAATATTGTAAAGGGTTGACCATCAATTTTCTATTAGTCAGATTATTTTTTGCCCTAATTAGGTTAGGTCAAATATACTTGTGAAAAGGGCTTAGGGTTTCAAGATTTCATTGTATGAGGGATTTTTGTAGCTTCTTGTGATGGTATTGAGTTGTAGGTTTTAGATTGTAATCACTGGATAATAATAAAGACATTGGACTCGCTGTTGGTGGACGTAGCTCAGGGATTGGGTGAACCACGTTAAATTTTTGTGTTATTGTGTTCTCTTCTGTGTGTTAATATTTGCATTTTTCTGCTTATTATTCGAACAATGAATTCATCTAAAATAAATTCCCCTTCTCTATCTTACCTTAAGCATTTCAATTTCTTATCACTTTGTTTTTCTACCATAGCCTTATACCATTTAAACATCTTGAATGCTTCTGATTTATTTTTTAAGAACATAACTGTCATCATTCTAGAATAATCATCAACAAAGAGAATAAAATACCTATCTCCATAGTAACTCTTTTGTCCTCATGGGTTCATACAGATCAGTATGGACTAATTCTATAATTGCATTAGATGTATGGGTTTTACTCTTGAAACTAGACTTTGTCATCTTGCCTTTTTGACAATTCTTGCACATGATATGCTTGGGATTAGTCATGCTTGGTAAGCCTCTGACATTCCTTTTATTTCTTATCTTTATCATGTTTTCAAAATTCACATGACACAATCTTTTGTGCCACAACCATATGTCTTTGTTTCTAGCCATTAAACAAGTGGTGTTAATGTCATCACGATAGAAAAGTTTACCTTTTGTCTTCTCACCGGTTCCGATCAACCTTCCTGATTAATTGAAGATCTTTGCCTTCTTATTCTCAAATGCTACTCTGTGACCTATATTATTCAGCTATGAAACACTTAATAGCTAATAATTCAGTCCTTTTACTGGTAATCATTTTCACATTTGATCAGGTTATTCAACATTATAGTTCATTTACCTTAAATTGGACAAGGTGTATCATTACCCATTCTTACTGAACCACCATTATAGTATTCAAAAGTCTCAAACCTTTTTTTATCACTGGTCATATGGTGAGTACATCCACTATCTATGATCTAGACATCATTCTTAATAACCTTAGATATGAGTGTAGTTTCTACATACCTTTCTTCTTCTTTGTTTGAATCATCCTTCATGGCTACAAATACCATCTCAATGTCTTCTTCTGATTCATTGCCAGTGTCATCAGCTTTGTTCTCAGCTAGGTAAAAATATTTCTTCCCTTTTTCCCTGTAGTCTTAGGTATCTCTTTTGTCAGATTGTCAGTTGCTTCGTTATTATCTGTTATCACCTCTATCAAAATTCTTCTAATATGATCTATCATATTATGTCATCTTTTCTTGTGTTTGGACATCTTGTAGCAATGTGTTCAACCTCTTTACAATTGAAACATACAAGTGGTAATTTACCTTTGTATCTACCTTTTCCTCTCTGCAATCTTCTTGCTATTATTGCTTCAATCTCATCAAGTCCTTGATCCTCATTATCACTTTCACTATCACTTCTAATAGCATGTCTATGACTTGAATTACTTATTTTCAAAGAAGATTTGAATGCAAATTCTATAGATGGTAAGACACTATTATCAAAATTATTCATCTCAAACGAGATCAGTCTACCAATCAGACTATCTAGAGTGACTATATTATTTGCAACAGCTCTCATTTCTTGAATAGAAGAAACTCTAATAGCATATATAGGCAGTAAGGTTCTTAAGATTTTACTTAGCAGTACTTTCTCCTCTTCAAGTATACCTCCAACTCCTCGGATAGCATTGACTACCTCTTTAATTCTATAGCTATACGGGGTGATATTTTCTCCTTCTTTCATCCTTAGGTCATCAAAGCTCCCTCTTAGGTTTCTTGCCTTGGTTTTTAGTACATTAGCATCTCCTCCATGTACCACCTTCAACTTATCCCACATTTTCTTTACAGAGGTGCAAGTTTTGACATCTTCAAACTCAACATTGGAGAGTGATGAGGAAAGTTCTATCATCATGGAATTATGTTCATGCTTTTATCTTAATTGCTCAAGAGTGTGAGGTCTTGTAGGCAACACATATTCAGTATCAAGGTGTTGAGTAACATCATTACCAATACTTGATAGGTGGAGTCTTATTCTGCTTTTTAATGATGCAAAGTTGTCTTTATTCAACATGGGCACATCTCGTCTATTCATCTTGTGATCTTTTGCTTTAGCTGTTAAACTCCCTTTCTAAGAACACAAGCTCTGATACCAACTGTTAGTAATAACGGAGAGGGGGTGAATCGGTGGCCTCAAAGATATTCCAATTAATCAACCCAAAAACTTAGTACCACAATATTAAGCCTCTAATTGTCTTTAGTCCTATAAGATGAATGCCTTCAAATATACTTATTAAATAACTACTACTCGGAGTGCTTTGTTAAACCTTATTCTTTATGTTGACCAAATAGCAGTCTTTCAATTTACCCAAAAAAATAGTAAATTAATTAGAGTATACCGATCAATCCAGATTAGCTATGTGTAATGCAAAACACTAAAGTAATGATTCATAAACACATTGACACATGGATTTTTAATGTGGAAACCCTGTTAAGGGAAAAAACCACTTGGGACCGGTAACCCAAAATTTTCACTCTTCTAAAGTGAGCTCGATGAAGAGCCAACCCTGTTAAAGGTTACAAACACACTATTAGGTGTGACCTTGTTAGAGGATTTAAAAAATTAGTTTTTCACTTGATATCAGGCATTTCTATGCTACCTTCCTTGTCCAAACTCTTCTAGTTTATCAAATGGTACCTGGCATCTCATTCTATCTTCATGATCAAACATTTTGATACTCCTTGGGATGTATCTCAATATAGAAAGGATCTTTAAATCCTACTCGGTTAAGAGACTTTCTGAATCAATGGTTAAACTGAAATGGTATGATCTATTCACATATACAACTTATACTTATAGATTTTTAGATCTATTGTAAGCTCATTTTACCTTTCTGATCAATGTATCTTTTCAATACCTTTGCTCCACTTTTGTTCTGCCCTATGATGCTATGCTCTGTTGCTCAGAGTCCATAGAAATCTTTAGCTCTTTCCTCAACTTGATTGATCAGGATTGTATAAATTTTTTCTTCATTAGTTTCTGTCTAGCATCCTCTTTTTCATTCACTCCCCTTAATTCATAATGAATAAAGTTGTATCTTTATAGACATGATATCACTGTTTCTTGGTTCTTGATTTTCTTGATCTTGGCATGATCCACAATTTTATCCAATGTGATTTAAAGCATAACTTCATAGAGATCTTCTTTCCAACTGGACAAAATAGCTTTAAATCCTTTACTTATCTCTAGCTTTATCTTGTCGATGAAAACAATGATAACTACCAGTTAAGTCTATATTTAGCTCTGCCAGCTCATTTTTGAACTCTAGTTAACTTTGGTGTTTTGACTATTTGATAGCTTTGGTCAATACTCCAGTTCTCCTTGGGCTTCTCTATCAGGGTAGTCTGTCCATCAGGGTTGTCTATCTATCGGGGTTGTCTGTCCTTCGGGCTTGTCTGTCCATCAGGTTACACTATGATTCTGGCCATTGGGTATGCTTGTGATTCTTCTTGTGGGTAATGCTCGTCGGGTTTCTTTCTTGGGCATCAATGTGACTTAACTTTTGGTTTTCTCTATTCGTCAGGTTCCACTAGCCATCAGTGTTTGTAGTCACTTAGTGAATTCTTGTCTTTTATGCATTACTGAAAGCATAATCTTTATCTCTCTGATTCTCTGAAGTCTTTGACACTTTGATTATAACCAATTAGATTATATTAAGTTGACATAAATGACAATACAATCCATTAACTGATTTAATGTCTTACATTATCTTTCTGCATTGCGGTGATCAACTTAACATCTTCAAACATTCAATCAGTTACATGTCATCATAAATATCCAAAATTCGTTAATACATTATAAAAATATATATATATCAATGGATACAATCCATGGAACTAGATTCTGGAGTCCTTCCACCATCCTCCCATCACATATCGATTGTCTTAAATCCCCTTATATATCCACTCACTTATCCTCATCCCCTTTCACTCTACACTTGGGGAAAGATCCATCCATACTATGATACTATACATATATTCCACATCCCCTATACATCATCCATCATCCTATCTAAGTACATCATCCTTTTCCCATCTTTGATTTTGACTATCCCATCCATTCCTTCCATCTACACCCTCTATGTTCCTCATTCATTATCTATCCACTATCCATTATCCTCTATAAGTGCACCCACTTTATCCATATTTTATCTTGACATCTTATCAATATCCTCCATCACATATTCATTATCCCATTCACTTCCTCCATCCATTATCCATAATCCTCTATAATTACATCCTCATTTTCATGTCTTTGATCTTGATTACCCATGCATTTCCTCCATACATTATCCATTATCATATCCCATCTATATCTTCCATATCATATCCCATATCCTATTCATACCCTCCATCTCATATCTTTTATCCAAGCCCCTTCCACTTCCATACCTTTTCTTCATACAAAAACTAGACACTAATACATTCATGCATGCTTTGGACAATACATGCATTTATCCACTCCATTCATATCCTTTATATACTTTCCATCCATCTCACTCACTTTATTTATAATCTCTCCATCCTCCATCCTCCCACCTCAAGTATAGGGGCATCCTTTGAAACATAGTCCTTGGATCCTTATCCACTTATTCCCCATCCTTTAGTCTTCCACTCACATCCCTTACACAACATCCTTCCATTTCATGCATCCTTTATCCCCCATGTTCCCATCCTTCATTTTCCTTATCCTACTATGGGGAATTTCACTCCTTTTCTACATAGTTCTTGGATCCCTATCCATCTATCCCATATTACCAATCATCTATTTCATCCCTATGTCTCCTATCTAAGAAATCTCTCTATCCTTCCATCCTTACCATGACTTGGTTCTCCCTTTTCATTGATCCTAATCTATTTATCCCCCTTCCATCATATTCAAACCTCTTATTTTCCAACCCTATTCCATACAATCCCTTTATCTTCTAATACAATCCATTCATCTTCCTTCCATCCTTTTAAATCCATTTTATCCTTTATCCATTTTCCAATCCCATTCTATCCAATTCATTTATCTTCTTATCTAATCTATATTATCCTCCAATTCTATCATATCCAATTCCTCTTATCTTCCTCCCATCCTATCCAATCCAATCCATTTTTTTTTCCTTCCGACCTTCAATCCATCTTATCCTCCAATCATCTTATCTTCCAATCTCATTCTATCCAATCCATTTATCTTCTAATCAAATCACTTTATCTATCTTCCATCCTATTAAATTTATCTTATCCTCCAATCTCATTTTATCCAATCAACTTCCTCCATCATCTAATTCATGCTATTCTACCCATTCTAATCCTATCAAACTAAGCTTTATCCCATCAAACTGAGATTTATCCCATCAAATTGAGCTTCACCCCATCACACAACTTCCTAGACACTTTGACCGCATGATTTTTATCAAATCAATTCAACTTTATGAGTCCCTTGTTCATTTCATAGCTATTTCTAGAGAATTCCATTTTGACATCAATCAATCTTTCCCATTAGGATGCATCCTTCCATAATTATCTTATCAATCCTCCATCACATAATTATTTTCATGGAAAGAAATTTGGACTAAATGACTGCTTGGTCATGATGTTTTTTTTCTCGATTTTATCTTTGTGTTTCAATAGACCCTACTCACGATTGCCTCGATCTTAAATATATTTAGTGCATCTTTCTTGGTCACAAAGTTATGGTTATGTATGCCTTACTGAGGGTAGGCTCTCATGCACTTCCACCAAGTCCCTAATCAAGACTTAGGTGTACTATGGCTTCCTCATGAGTTTCATGGTCTTATTTCCACCATGATTATTGATCTACATCTATGCTCCTAAATCTTCCTTGTTTGTCTGAGAGTCTAGTCCACACAAAGAAACCATGTCATCCATGTTTTCTAGCATGTGATGCATACCTCCTCTTTCAAAATCAAACTAGGGTGTGCTCTCTGATATTAACACAATACAATCCAAAAAATCTCATGTTTTTAGGTTGCATTAGTTAGTTTCATTTACCATTCTTGCAATCTGCATTCAGAGGCTCCTATATATTCACTATTCCTCCATTCTGATTGGGGCACCATGTCCCTGATTTACCCTAGGTCTACTCCACCCCCCCCCCAAGGAATCATCTTATTGAACCAGCTAATTTCCCTCTTTTTTCTCTTCCTCCTCATTCTTCTTCCTCCCTTCTGCCTTTTTTCGAGAAAATTCACAAAAAAAAATATTTTTGCCATTATTTTCTTGAGGGCACATAATCTCCCACTAGAATTAATTTTCTCTCTGGGGCATCTTATTTTCTTTTTTTTGAGGCAATGCCATTTTAGACACCACAAAGAGGGGTAAAATATAGATGTCGAAAATATTCCTATAGCCTTATTAATTAAATCTTATTTGATTAATATCACCTTCTAGTTAATTAAATCCTATTTAATTAACATCCTTATCCATATAATTGATTTTAATTAATTAATTATATTAATCCCTTTCATATACCTATTTAATTAGATTTACTTAATTAAATGGGTTCATTATGCTCTTCTCTATAAAGTATTTAAATGTACTTAAATGCATCCCACTTAATGTGTTTAATTCAGATTAAATACATGTGACCCCTTTACCCCTCATATTTAAATAATCATTTCCTTCAAATCCCCTTAACCCATGATTTAATTAAATCACATTTTGATTAAATCCTAAGCCTATCCTAATCCCCTATTTAATTAAATCTTATTTATTTAAAATCCCTATTCCTTGATTTAATCTAGTTAAATCCTAAATCCTTACCTAGATTCCTAATCTACACCCATCACCATCTTCCTAAACCTACCTTTTGGCTAAATCCTAGATTAATTAACCTAATCTATGTGATTCCTAAAGAGTTTAATTTAAGTGGGTGCTCACATGTGAGCAAATTTCCCCTTTTATACTCTTAAAACTCTTACAAAGTTGTCTCCCCTTTCCTCTTTGTAAGATGCTCAACATGTGACTCACTTTGGGTCTCCCACCCTCTTACACTTTTCATTGAGCCATAATTTTCAAGATTTTCTCACACATGTGTGAGAAACTCTCCCTCTTGCATGACCACTCCTTCATCCCATGTGGAATCTATGTGGATACCACATGAGATCCACCTCATCCAAGCCCTCCAAAAATCTATAAATAGGAGGCCTCACTCCTTGCAAATCATCTTTCATTTGTGCAATGTTATCATGCTAGTATCATTCTAGGATCTTTAAGCATTTTAGCATTTTGTTGCAATCTTAGTTAAATCTAGAATCACATGCTAGGTAAATGGAAATGAATTTTTTTTTCATTTGATCTTGCATATCATTCTAGCTTAGTTTTTCATTTTTCACCTTCATCATTTGGTGAAGGCTTGAGACAAGTTCATCATACTTGTTCTTGAGTTCTTCATCACCTCAATAGTTTTCATTGTAGGATTCACTCCATATCAAGAAAGAAATCAAGTGGGACTTATTTCTTTTGTTGGGAGAGCACACTCACATTCCTCTCTAAGAAAAAATCAGCAAGTCTTGGGTGGACTTGTTTGGATCATTGGAGGTTATGTTGGAAGCTTTGTGTAGTTGCAAGTTTATGAACATGTTAGATTAGAATGAATATTTTTGAATGTTTGAAGTTATGTTTGCATGTCTGAGCTTGTTCCACACAGATAGTTTTTCATCATACATAGAAATTTTATAAAATAATTTAAAGATAAAGGAGAGATAATAGTTGAAGGATACACATCCAATGAAGAGCATCAAGCATTCAAGAACCCACTTATAACTTATGAAAATGTGAGTACCTCCAATAATACTAATGATAACAAGGAAATCACACAAAGACACACTATGAATATGTTGTCAGTAACATATTTGATTATTATTCTCATGCCAATTTGATTACCATCAAAGGAAAATAAGAATATTTATTGCAAATACTTGATGAGAAAAGTTTACCTTACAAGGAGTGCCTCCCAAGTCTTCCTCTAATCCACCTAATTCTACCTCCACTACACAAAACCAATATGAAGTCCTAGATAAATTAATAAAGACACAATCCCACATATCCATCTTAGAGATTTTGTGCCTTTTTCCATCACATAAATCTATATTATAAAATTTTCTACAAGATACCACCATTCCCACCGATCTAGACAAAGCACAGTTTCAAGCCATGGTGGGACATTTAACCACACCTCATTTCCTTTCATTTACTAAGAATGGTGATCTAGCGATTAACCAACCTCACAATACACCCCTCCATCTATAGGTTATCATCTATACACATAACATAAATATATATTTTATAGATGGGGGATCTAGTTTAAATATATGCACATTAAAATTAGTCCTTGCATTGGGATTTTCAAAGAATTTTATTGAACCAAAAATAAAAAAATTTATAAAGATATATGATGAGGAAGAAAGCGCATAAAAAGGATCATTAGTCCTACCAATAAGAGTTGGAATCATGGTAAAATATGTGGTTTTTCAAGTTATAGACATGGATTTAGCATATAATATTATCCGGGGAAGAACTTGGATTCATTCCATGCAATCTATGACCTCTACATATCACCAATGCTTAAAATTCTCGTACAATAAACAAAAAATCATAATTCAAGGAGATACTAATCCATTTCAATGTTGCAATTCTATCAAGCATCCTCCCAAACTCCTTGTACTACACAATCAAGTTGAATCATCCTCAACTTGCAAGGTTAATCCAAGTAATTTAGCCTCAACATCCAAAGCACTTAAAGTGAAGATAGACCTCAAAGATAATGGTATGGGAGAATATTCTAATGGACAAAAATTTTGTGTAACCAAATTCCCATTTTCGCCTAAGTCGTGTAAAACCATCCATGTCCAAACAAAAATCTATGATCCCTACCAAAACTCTTGATGGTACTTTCGTTAGTAGGGACACCTTATCAGATGAAATTGAGGAAATTGTTAGAATGAATTTAGAATAACTGAGAGGGGAGGGGTGAATCAGTTATCCTCAGGTCTAGATGTACCAAATAAAACTTTCTGTATTTTAAATAATTCAGATCTACTCGGCAGCAGTAGCATATGTCAACAACTTAATCATGTAGTTTATTGTTTAATGTAATTAGCTTGTAGAAACATAACAGTAAAACAAACCATAATCATGCACACAATTTGACACAAGTATTTAACATGGAAACCCAATATGGGAAAAACCACCAGTAACATGCTACCAAGTTTCACTCTTCTAAACTGAGCTCTGTAAGGAGCCAACCCTATTAAAGGTTACAATAACACACTGTTAGGTGTGACATGGTTAAAGGATTTAATCACCTTGTCAGGAGTGGCCTTGTTAGAGGACTTAGGACATTCCACCTAAATGTCACCTTGCTTAGAGGATTTATACAAATGACTGTTAGGTCAACCTTGTTAAAGGATTTTAACTGATACAATGGTTAGAAAGTAATCAGCAGTTGTGATCTAATACATACAACTTACTTTACAAATTCAGATCTAATTACAACTCTGATGCTAACTTACTGAGTGGCCTGCATTGTCATTTCAATCTTATGATCTGCATGGAAATCCGTCAAGCAATCACAAATGCAAATTTTTTCTTCTATGTTCAGCCTTCTCTGCTAGGTCATGCCAATCAGTAAATCAACTATGCAATCCTCTTGCATACACACATGTACATCAATCTATACATCCACACTTCAATTAATAACCCCTTGAGGTTATCATATACCTCTTTGTCTAGGTCAGATAAATCTTTTCCGCTTAATCAAGATCGTAGATCTTAGGTTAGGTCAGATCCAATAGATCATTCCATCATTACATTACATTTACTTCTCCAAAGTATTCTCTAATTAAATCTTGAATCGATGCATTAATTAGAGTTATCCATACATTAAATAACATGGATTAATCTTTAATTAACTTTACATATCCCAATAAAATTAACTAAGTCAGCCAGAGATCTCAAATATCATCATTAATCCAAATACTGCAAGTCGGCCAACATCTGTGATCTGCACGGCAGTCACTGTTTCCACTCGGCAATTTCACTGGTGCTCGGCACTGAACAAACTTTCTCGTCACAAACAACTTCGCTCGGCATCAAACCAAACTTGCTCGGCACAAGCTAGACTTTCTTGGCACAAAACAGCCAAAAAATTTGTCTTTGAAAGATAAACAACTAATTACTTTTCCAAAGTGCCAACTGATCAAGTACCCTTTTATTTGCCTTAACTCAACCATTCACTTGGTCTTCTTGTTAATCTTCTTCATCAATCAATAGATATGGTACTCAAACAGATAACAATAGTCTCACCAGTTAAGGTTTGACATCAATGACAAAATGACAATTGCTTGCATTGTCACTTTCCAACAAAAACTAGTATCAAAAAATGGCTTTACAAAGAATAAAATGATGAATCCAAAAATAAACAAACATCAAATACAATTACCAATTGATCAATATGGTATAGGGATTCATTATTATGCAAAAGATGGGCTACAGTGGAAAAATTCCCCTAGTTTTAAGAAGGAAAAGAATTGTAGATCCATCCTAACCATGTGTAACTTCCAAAAGAGTCACTAAAGGACTAGGCTACAAAGATAAGGAAAATTAACACCCATGAAAAAATTATGAATCAAATAAGGGACTTTCAAGAAGAAAATGACACTAATTAGATAATGAATAGGAATGGGAGGGGCCTTCAAAATTATCACTGGAGGATAAGCATATTGATGTGATAAATGCCTATGATAGTACATATCATGAGGGATAGAGTTCAAGGTCAAAACCAATAGAGTTGAATACACATAATATTTAGAGTGATGCCCAACAGGAAGGAGGGATACCAAATGTAACAAATGAATTTGAGGAAAGTATGGATTTTGACCTCGTTGAAACCATTATCAACCTTGAAAAATTCTCCATTATGACCGTTACTTCATTTGATCCAAACCAACCCAGTGACCCTCTTCTACTTGTCCATCTAGAACTTATAGATTAGGACCAACCTGATATACAAGAACTTGATACCTTTTATAATGGCAATGTTATTATTGACTATCATGGTATTAGGGATCATTTACCTATAGGGTACCACAATAAAGGGTTCCTGATTGATCTTAGTAATGTGGCATATTTTGGTGAGACTACTAATCCCTTCAATCATAAAAATAAAAAAAAGATAGATCTAATTGTGAAAACTGCACTACAATAGTGTTAGATCAAGAAAAAGATAAAAGGAAAGATGCATCCAATGGAAACAACCTCTCTAAGGTGCCAAAGAATGAGAGGCATGATATTCTACCAAATTACGTACATTAGGAGCAGTCATCAGTGTTGATAGAGCCATCTGAACTAGTGAATATTGAAAAAATAGATAGTCCTAAAATCATCCATTTAGTAGCTTCACTATTAGAAAGAAAAGGAACAATTCATTTAATTTTTCAAAATAAAATAAATTTTTCATGTGAATATGCATATATGCTTGGATTAGATCTAAATATAATAATGCATCATTTATTAGTAGCTCCAGGAGTTAATCCAATTAAGCAAAAATTAAATAAAAATGTATCCACATAGAATTACTAGTTAAAGAAGAACTGAAGAATTTGTTAGATGTTGGATTTATAAGATTATTTGAATATGTAAAGTGGATATCCAACATTTTTCTAGTATCCAAACTAGAAAAATCTATCACGATGTGTACATATTTTAGAGATTTGAACAAAGCATGTCTAAAATATTATTTCCCTTTACCAAATATTGATATCTTTGTCAATTTAACAATAGGACATTCTATGTTATCATTAATGGATGGATTTTTTGGATATATTTATATCAAAATAGCACCAAAAGATCAATAGAAAACAAATTTCACTTGTCCATGGGGAACATATCGTAGAATGCAATGTCTTTTGGGTTGGAAAATGCAGGAGTTGTGTACCAAAGAGCCATGACAATAATCTTCCATTACATGAAGCATACAATTATGGAGGATTATGTGGATGAAATTCTTGGAAAATAATTGATAAGAGAAGAAAATCTGAATGTGTTAGACAATATTTTCAAGATAATCAAATAATTTAATGTTCATCTCAATCCTAATAAGTGTGTATTAGGAGTGTCATATAGAAAACTCTTGGGTTACATAGTATTTTCCAAATGAATTTATGTGGATCCTACCAAAGTAAAAGAAACCACATAAATACCACCTCCAAAGAACAAAGGTTATCTCAAATCATTACAGGGAAGGTTGCAATAAATATGGAGATTCATATCACAACTAGCAGATGGAAGTCACCCCTTTACCCATGTATTACACAAGAACGTACATTTCAAATGGGATGAAAAATGTGAAGAATATTTTAACCAATCGAAAAAATATTTGATGAGTACACTAACATTGATGCCACCAATTAAAGGTAAACAAATCCTTTTATACATCTCATCAACTGAAGTATCTCTAGGAGAGTTACTAGCATAGCAAGATTATGAAGGAAAAGAATGATCCATATACTGCATAAGTAAAACACTACTTGATTATGAACTCAATTATACACCAATTTGTAGTGTTATTTTCTTCCCAAAAACTATGCCATTATATGTTAACTCATTCAGTTAACCTTATACCCAAAATAGATCTTCTAAAATATATGCTTAACAAAGCAACCTTGACAACAAGGTTTGCAAACTGGGTGATGATACACTGTGAATTTAATATAGAATATGTGGATAGAAATTCATAAAAGGACAAGTAGTTTCAGACCAATTAGTAGAAGCACTAAGTTTAGGAATGAATATCCTTTACAATCAGATTTTCCAGATGAAGCAATCTTTACACTCACTTCTCAAATATGAAATATTTACTTTGATGGATCTTATACACAATGTGGTTTAGGAGCTCTAATATTGTTTGTCACACTACAAGGATGCACCATACCAAAATATTATAGATTATTATTTCCTTGTACAAAAAATTGGAGTATGAAGCACTGGTCATTCAATTAAAGATGGCATTACAATGCAGGATAGTAGAGATAAATGTATATGGAGACTCTCAATTAGTGATCAGTCAAGTAAATGATGAATATCATGCCAAGGATGAAAAATTAATTTCATACAAGTATATGGTAGATGACTTTAAGAAATATTTTATTGTGATCGTATTTGAGAAGATACCAAGATAGGTTAACAAAGATGTAGATGTCATGGCTTCTATTGTATCACTCCTAGATCTTTAAGAAAATCGATCCCATTATGAGTTCTTGATGGAATAATTATCTATCCCTTCCTATGATGATCATGATACTATTATAATTTATCATATTATTATTGCACATGATTCTCCTTTATACAAAAATATTTATACTTATCTTAAGGAGAATATCTTACCACCCTAAATTGTCAAATAACCAATGAAAAACCTTTATTTGCCAAGCTTCCCGCTATACCATCATTTTTTATACCCTTTACATATGATTTCATACTGCTACACTTATCAGATGTCTTAAGTGCAAGTAATCTCAAATTTCCTTAAGGGAGGTTTATAAAGTATATGTAGAAAACGCTCTATTGGTTTGGCTTTGGCTGAGAAACTCATGTGTATTGGTTATTATTAATGTTGAGTAGGATGAATAAATGAGGGGGTGAGTCAGTTATAAACAAACAATTTCCTTCACTTATGTTATTCCAGTAAATACTTAAACCAAACATAAACTCATAACAAATATAAACATGAAAGCACAGAATCATCAACACAATAAACACTAGAATTTATGTGGAAGCCCAAATTGGGAAAACCCATGGAGCAGCTAATTCTCATGAAATGAACACCAATTATGGTGACATTAGTTAAGGTGATTTTTACAAGGGATCACTTCTAGTTTGCTAACTATTAGTAGGGCTAACTACCTAGAAATAAGAAAGGGTAACTATCGATACAACTAGGCTCACTACCAATACAGATAGGCTCACTGCAAGAATACACGAAATGAAATTTGAATCCACCAGTGAAGTCACTGTCACTAATACTCTACAATATTAAAATAATATAATAGTCTCCCACCGATTACATCAACTCGCATATACATCAACACACATATCTTCCCTTGTTATATTTGCATTCACTTCACATTTACTTGTAAGAAAGCATACAACAACAAGTAAATTCATCGCTCTATTATATCATTTCATGCCAACAACAAAGTCAGCCTAATCTAATTTGAAATAGGTCACACTGAAACATCTCCCGCAGTGGTAAGGAATAAAATGTGGGTCATCTCGCTCAATAAAACATGCCTTGCACATAACAAAATGCTACACCATCACTAAGATCTTTGATGCCAACGGATAGGATCTATACGTTACAAATGCATAAATCAAAGAACAATGAAAACTTATAAGATAGAAGCACATCCATGTTGAAAAGATGGTCAGTGGTCCCCTTAGGATTTGTGCAAGGGACTAACCACCTCCTGTGGATTCTATAAGTATAGTTGTTGTATCGGGCATTGATAGGTTGATCTTTTGGTGCAATGGAACCCCACTTGTAATTAGTGGTATCAGATCTTGGTGATAGGTTTGAATCCCCTCAGGTAACATTGAGGGGGATATTTTTGGAAAAAATGTAAATGATCCCCTTGAGATTCATGACAAGGGACTAACCACCTCCTATGGATTCTATAAACCTATTGGTTGTATCAGGCATTGAAGTTGATCTTTTGGTGCAACTCCAACCACACTTGTAACAACCAAAACACACGATCCACGATATATTGTACAACAAATAGAACCAACACAAATACAGATAAGAGTACATACTTGAAACACATCATCTGGTGCATGCTTCTACCAAAGCACTTAAACAACCAATCCATATCTATATATAGGATAGCTTAAATCAATGACAACCAAATTAATGAAAAAAAATTATAGCATCATCTTCACATTCTAACAATCTCCCCCTTTGTCATTAATGGAAACATTCATCAATAATAAATCAAACAATGCACTGTCAAACGATATCATCATCAAAGCTCTTTGTTCTTCTTCCTTGTTCTTCAATTTTGACAACCATGACAAAGGTCCAAACTCCCCCTTACTGACTGACTCTTCTACGCCTAAGAGGAAGCCACCAAGCATTGATCCAGAAAAGTACAAGCATGAAATGCACTAGACCATGCACACACATGTGCATTAATGAACACTAGGAAGGGGCAAGATGCCTAGCTTCCACTTGAGATACTCAAAATTTCCTTGCACAAAGGTTTTTTTAAAATATTTGCAATCTTCTCCTTTGTAGGCACATAAGTTCAAGTTTAACCTCCTTATCCAATTATTTCTCTCTCAAGAAGTGAAATCTGGTAGATATATGTTTTATCTTGGAATGTTGCACTAGATTCTTTAAAATATTTATAGCACTAGTATTATCAACCATAATTGAAATTGTCTCATCAAAATTTATCAAGCTATATCCTTCAACGTCTATATCAATAATAATGCATGAGTACAAAATGAGGATGTTTCCATGTATTCTGATTCAGAAGTTGATAATGTTACAAAATCTTGCTTCTTGTTTGACCAAGCAACCAATCGTGAGCTAAGGAAATAGGCTCTGCCACAAGGACTTTTCCATTTATCTAGACATCCAACCTAATAAGTATCACTATAAGCTATCAACGTAAAATCTAAGTTTTTGGATACCATAACCCAAACTATTTTTTACCCTTCAAATATCTGAAAATTCTCTTTATTTCCATAACCTATGACTCTTTCGGTTCTTGCTAAAATCTAACTAGCAAACATACTACATACAAAATATCTTGTCTAGTAGCAGTCAAATACAACAATCCTCCATCCATTGATTTTTCTTTCAGTGAATCGTCTTCTTTAGTCAACATACATCTAGTAATAATAGTACATATCATTTTAGAATCCTCCAAAACAAACTTATTTAGTAATTATTTTGAGAAATTAAAATCCCTTTACTATGTTGATTTACCTTCAATCCAAGAAATAAATTTAACTCACCATTTATAGACATCTTGAATTATTTCTACATATTCTCTAAAAAATTCTTACACAAATCATCTTTTCCTCCAAAAAAACATTTCATCAACCTAAACCACAACAATCAAAATTTGATCTAAAAAATCCTATAATATAAATTTATCTCTGTTGATCCTTTATGAAATCCTTGTCCAATAAGGTACTTAACCAATCTACCATACCATACCCTAGGTTCCTGCTTCAATCCATACAATTCTTTCTTCAATCTACACAACATTGTGATCCTTTCTAGACTTGAAAACTTCTCATTTTTCGATGTAAACGTATTCCTTCAGTTCTCCATTCAAAAATGTTGACTTAACATCCATGTAATAGACCTTGAAGTTTTTAAATGTTGTAAATGTTAAGATTATCTGCATCGCCTCCATCTGGGAAACATGGGCATAAGTCTCATCGAGTTCAATTCCTTCACTCTGAGTATAGCCCTTGTAAACCAATCTTGTATTGTTTCTTATTACCTTGTCATTTTCATCTAGCTTGTTCTGAAAAACCCATATTGTACCAATCACATTATTTTCAACCAGTCTGGGAATAAGATCCCAAGTCTGATTCTTCTCTATTTGATCAAGTTCTTATTTCATTTCTCTTACCCAATTCTAATCATTGCATGCTTCTTCTATAGATTAATAGTCAATTTATAAAATTAAACCAAACAAAACTTTCTCTTGTGCTACTCTACTTCTTGTAATATTTTTTTTATTCTTATCACCAATAATCTAATTCTCTGAAATATTTCTCTGTACATACCTTGGTTTCTTAGTCATAGATGTTAGATCCTTCCTTATCTCTTCCTCTTCTTTCTTGACCTCTTTTCCTTTTTCCTCTGTATAAGATTCATATTCAAGATGTTTCTCACCTGGGAGTTTTCATCAACCTTCACATTTGCACTTTCAACAATCTTATTTGATCTCTTGTTGTAACACTGGTATGCTTTTCTCTTGGTAGAATATCCTAGAAATATACCTTCAGTTTCTTTGTTATCAAACTTTCCAAGATTTTCCTCATCTCTCTAAATGTAGCATCTTCTTCCCAAATTCTTCAAGTATTTCACTGTAATTTCTCTCCCATTCCATAGTTCATTTGATATATTTTTTTACTTCTTATGGTAAAGAACTTTGTTAAGTGTATATATAGTTGTATGAACTGCTTCTCTCTAGTAAGACTATGGAAAACTTGCTTCCTTGATCATTGTACTTGATGATTCATGTATTGTTTGATTCATCCTTTCTACTACAACATTCTGCTATGGCATTCTAGCCACTGAAAATTATCTTTTAATACCATGTTTCTTACACCAATTCACAAATTCATCAAAAGTAAACTATCCTCTTTTATCAAATCTCAAGCATTTAATCTTTCTACCACATCATTCTCAACTATTGCTCTTAAAAACTTGAATTTCTCAAATGCTTCTAGTTTCTCTCTTAGAAATGCAACCCACGATAATCTGGGATAACCATCAATGAAAAACTTATGAAATATCTCTCACCTTGTAGGCTTCTTGTTTTGGTACAACCAAATAGGTTAGTATGCACTAGATTCAACAAAATGGTAGATGAATGATATTTTGCCTTGAACCACTCTCTTCTTTGTTTTCCTTCCTGACATCCTTTATAGATAATATTGTGTCGTTTACACAGTCCTGGTAAGTCTCTTAATGCACATGATGAACTTATTCTTACCAAATTATGAAAACTAGTGGCACATCCTCCAATGCCAGAGCCAACTCTCATCAATTCGAGATAGTAAACATCCTTTTGTATCTCCTTCAAGTTGATACATTTTTATTCTTGTCCTTTTTCCAACCACAATCATTGTTCCAGATCTATACTAAATCTCACAACCTTCATTCTTAAACATAACATCATATTCATTCTTACACATATGTCCAACACTCAAAAGATTATGACACACACCCTTTACATAAATAACTTTTTCAATGTTATACTTCCCATCAAAATTAATAGAATCTCTACCAAAAATAAATGTTTCCTTATAATCAAAAAATCTAATAGGACCACCGAGATACTTCTTAAGTGTTACAAATTTTCTTTTATCACTAGTCATATGATTTGAACAGCCACTATCAATTAACCATTCATTTTTGTTCCTTATAACATAAAATAAGTCAGAAAATTATCATCAATTTCTAGAAAAATGTTAGAAATATTAAATCCAAGTTTTTTTTCTCCCTGGCATAGAATAAACAATCCTTTGTTTCTAACTCATCATCTAAAATACTACCATCTTCATTAACATAGTAATCTTTCTTATTGAACTTCTTAAACTTCTACCTAGGACCTTTCTCCAGAAACCTAGTAACCAAATGACCAATCTTTCCACGTGTAAAACATTTAAGGGGTAACATACCTTTGTATTTTCTAGTACCTTTCTTCTGCTCCTTGCAAAGTTCACGTCCATCTCATCTAAATCCACATCTTCCAAATTCCTCTATCTTTGTGTCTTTAAATGTTATCTTATATTTGTTGTTGTATTTTCTAAATTTTCTCATCTCAAACGTGGTTATGGTACCAAAAAATTATTCTCTGGTAAACTTCTTGGGATCATAAACTTCCTGAATCACCGAGATCTTGTCATTGTAGCTTTCTGGTAGGGACATCAAGATATTTTCCATGACATCTTCATTATTGATATTTCCTCCTTGATTCTTGACTCCATTTACTATATTCTCAACCCTCTAAAGATTTCTTCTAATATCTTCACCTTCTTCCATTCTTAGATTCTCATAATGACGCTTAGTTGTTACCTTCTTAGAAAACTTAACTCTATCATTGCCTTCATAAATCTTTTTCAATTTTTTTCAAACTTCATAAGGATTCTTCAATTAAATAACCTTAACTAACTCAGTTTTTGGTAAAGCATTGAAAATTGCATACCTTTCTTTTTCATTCTCCTCATAGGTTGTGATTTCATCTTGGGTTTTGAGGCCTTTATGAGGAAAAACATACTTCATCTCCACATTGTTTCAAGTAGTGTAACTAATCAAGATCATGTATCCTCTCATATTCCCTTTCCATAAACTGTAGTCATATCTATCAAACATAAGAATGTTCAGTTTATGCACCATTAGATCTACCTCCTCTCTCTCCAGGAAACCAAATCTCTGATACCAATTGTTAAACATGCTAAATAAATGAGAGGGGGGTGAATCAGTTATAAATAAACAATTTCCTTCACTTGTGTTATTTTGGTAAATACTTAAACCAACCAGAAACTTATAACAAATATAAACATGAAAGCACAAAATCATCAACACAGTGAACACTAGAATTTACATGGAAACCCAAACTGGGAAAACCATAGAGAAACTAATTCTCGTGAAATTAACATCAATTAAGGTGAAACTGGTTAAGCTAATTTTTACAAGGGCTTAGTGTTTGTTTTCTCATTGTTGTTTGGCTTACTTTTGGTTGGGCTAACTACCTAGAAATAAGAGAGGCTAACAAAAATACAAATAGGATCACTGCTAATATAGATAGGCTCACTACCAGAATATAAGAAATGGAAATCATGCAGCAAATAATCTTTTACCCATAGAGCAGTAGATAGATCAACAAACTTTTACCCATACCTTTCACCTTTCATGGAAATCATGCAGCAGATAATCTGACCATAGTCCTTGATGACTTTGATGTTCACTTTGACTCATTAGAAAAGGCCACAACAGTAAAAACTGAAAGATAATACATGGTGAATAAATTAGAGGAGGTAGGAAAGTCCATTAAATGGGACTTAGGTATATTGGATACCACTATGGATGAAGTGAAGTCATGCATAGATCATGGAAGAAAGTTATATGGTTGTTGTATAAATCCTTTCAAGTACATGAGGAATATAGCAGACATAATTTAGACTTATGAGAAGATACTAGATGACTTAGTAAATAATTGTGAGTCCTCCTCATAATCAATTATAGAAATGGATAAGGAAGTATCCAAACTATTGGACAAAATAAGTGCACTTGAAGTTGAAAAAGGAAGAGTTTTAGGGACATTTGGTGTGTTGAGGACCTAATCACTATGAAAATGTCAATTCTAGAGAAACACCTTGAGGATATGGAGACAATGAATAAATATCTTGGTGAATCCTTACCTATAGTATTAAAGGATGTTGAGGTTTCATTCTTTTCTCTAAATCGCTTAATACATTTTGGGCAGACCTTAGAGAAAACATGGAAAGCAGAAGAAAAGATCTTAGAAACCTCTTTCCAAGATATATGGTATGATTTTTTGGTGAGAAGTTCTAAAATTTTGATGTGTACATAGTTACATTTTTTAGTATACCTTTTCCACTGATTTCAAAGGGGATTAATAGGTGTGAAAAATATACAGAAGAATGATTAGAGATGTATAGAAAAAATTTTGGCATTGGGAACGTAGTCATTTTTCACTAAGTGTCGCCATCAATGCCAAAGGAGGATATTGTTGGAAAGTGGCCAAAGATATATAGCATATATTTTTTCATTCATGGAAACACTACTTATTGACATGGTCTCTTGGAGTGCAGTCCAATTTTGGTTGATCAATTTTGAAAAAATGACTAGGTCCAGGAAGCAGTTCACATAATATAGTTGCGCTATTTTGTTTGGCAAGCATGGTATGTGATACATTACATCATTTTTTCTTAGATGGATGATATATGGGATGCATTATACCTTCAGTTAAGGTCCCTTTTAGTTTGGATTTGATTGGAGAGAGTTACAGCATGCTTTGGTAGGCGAAGATAGTATAGCAGTAAAACAGGGCAAATGAGTGGTCGCAATGATTAAGGGAGTAACCTGTGGACTCCTGGAGTGCTACTTTGGATTTTTTTTGGGTCCTATTCTATCCTTGTGGATATATAATCACTCTTTGTTTATCTACTATTGGGTTATGTTTTGGATACATTTGGTGATGCTCATGTGAGATGACTTAACATATTATGAGATTGGGTATATATGTAAAGATGTTTATAAGATGCAAAAAGTGAGAGAGTGTGTGGATGCATTGGGATATTAGATTAATGTAAAGGATGTTTAAAGCTATTACTATAACTACTTAAGCATGTAATATTCTTGTATAGTTCATATTTTCTAATGTTACATTGGGAAGAAATAGTTTACTATTGTAAGAGCAGTGAGCTCCTTGTATTACCCCTAACAGGGTCTGAATCCTTTAACAAGGATATTCTACTAAATGCGATAATCAGCTCCTAACATGGCTATGTCTTCTAACAGGGACATAAAATTATTACTACATAATTTATGGGTACCATCCCCATCGGGGTTTTCCCTTAATAGGGTTTCCTCGTAAACAAATCATGGTGTTATGAGTTATTTATTTTATGCATGTGTTCTCTTTATTTCAATTATTATATGGTTAATTTTGATTTGTGTAAAATGGAGTAGAAGTGCTACAACACTAATTCACCCCCCCCCCCCATGTGTTTCCTGATCCTAAAAAGATCTTCCTTGTCAGATTCACATTCACTTCATATATACTTGCAAGAAAGCATACAACAACAAGTAAATTCATCACTCCCTTATACCATTTCATGCCAACAACATAGTTAGCCTAATCCAATTTGAAATAGGTTACACTGAAACATCCCCGCAAAGGTAAAAAATGAAATGTAGACCACATTTCTCAATACAAAATGCCTTTTACATAACAATATACTACACCATCATCGAGATCTTCAGTACCAACTGATAGGATCTATACATTACAAATGCATTGACCAAAGCACAATAAAAGCTTCTAAGATAGGACCGAACCCAAACACACAATCCACAATATGTTGCACAACAAATGGAACCAACACCAACATGGATAAGAGTAAATACTTGAAGCACATCATCCAATGCAGGCTTCTACCAAAGCACTAAAACAACCAATCCACATTTATACATATGATATGTTGAAATAAATGACAACAACAATTATAGCATCAACTTCACATTCTAACAATTATTGGTCATCTATGTACATAGATTCCTACCACTTTGTTTGTAAATGTAAGAAATTTCAAATACACGGGAATCTAATACATGCATCTACATAAGAGCTATAGCCTTTGACAACTCCAAGGCCATTTTCCAATGGGGACTTGACCTTATGAGTAAGATACATATGTCATCATCTAATGGCTATAAATTCATTAAAACCACTATTGAATACTTCATAAAATAGATTAAAGTCATTCCCCTCACCACTATTATAGGAAATAAAATTGCTTCCTTTATTTAGAACTACATATTTTTCACTATGGAAACCCTATGTCCATTATCACGATAATGGGAGACCGTTCAAAAATCAAGATGTGAAGGAGCTTTGTAACAGATTCTAGATCCAAAGTCATTTATCAATGCCTTACTATCCCCAAGGAAATGACCAAGCTAAGGGTTATAAGAAAACAATCCTCAAAATACTCAAGAAAATAGTCAATAAAGATAGTCATCATTAGCATATCTAATTCAAACTCGTCTAATGGGCATACCATACATCCATACAAACACCTAAAATTTCTACGCCATGTACCTTAGCATATGGATATAAATCCATCTTGCCCATTTAGGTTATGTTACCCTCACTTAGAATATCATTAAAATTCTTAATTCCAAATGAATAATACGGTGTCTCTAGATTGCAGGAACTAGAATTGTTGGATGAAAGATGATTGAATGCTTTCAATCATCTCAAGGCTTATTAGATTATAACGTCTTGTAGCTACAATCAGAGAGTGAAGCCTTGTACTTTTCAGGTTGGAGACCTAGTACTTAAAGAGAGATGATGGAATACTTTCAATCATCTCAAGGCTTATCAAAAAAAAATGTCTAGTACTTACAATCATAGAATGAAGTCTTGTACTTTGCAGGTTGGAAACCTAGAACTTAAAGAGAACCCCATGAGATAAAGAAAATAATGGTAAGTTTGAACAAAACTTGCTTAGTTCTTCTATATGTTACTCCAAATGAGCTTTGAAGGTTGTCATTAGTATTCAAGCATTCAAATTGGCCAGTCCGTAACAGAGTCAAAGACAGACTAGTCA
>MU223269.1:5977853-6005939 GCA_018584345.1 Thuja plicata
TTTTAATAATTAGGGGACTATAGCCATTTTAATTAAATTAAATAGGCTAGGGGAATGGGTTATTTGCAAGTGGGTAATTGATTTAGGGATTTATTTAATTCCTTTATAATTAAATACTATAGCCATGTTTGATTTTGATTCGTTTTAATTGGTTTGAATTGATTTGAATTGTATGGCTATAATAGTTAATATAATTCAGTGATAAAAATCACCTAAGACATTAAATTGATTCAAAGAATTATGCCAAGCAGTAACAGGGTTGTTTGGACATAATCGAGGGTATGATCACACTTAGGGCAAATAGGGTCCATAGTTGAAACAGACCAAATTCAGGTGGTTACACCAGATAGGGAGAGTCTTTCACCTCTGAAATGGCAGACAACAGAATCCCAACAAGCATTCACAATTACAAATAAAATATCAAAACTCAACATGAGAAATACACCCTACATGCCAGTCATAAATACCCATCAAACAAACTCCTGAGGTGTACAAATAAAGTCGACACGGAAACACTAACACCTATGCTAAAATAAAAGATGGGTCTAAGATAAGCTAAATCAATCGGAACCCAAATACAAGTTTATTTTATTTATTTAATAATGGGGACATTACAAAATTATTGGGTTAAAAATAATACCACATCCTAATCCATATAAAGTATCTTGGTTAAGTAAGGATCAGCAGACCTTAGTTGATGAACAGTGTTGGGTAGATTTTCAGAATGGGGAGTATAAGGATAAAGTTTTATGTGAAGTTGTAGCCATGAATGCTTGTCATCTCCTATTAGGGAGACCTTGGAAATATGATACTAATTCTCAACATGATGGAAAGACCAATGTATACACCCTAGTCAAGAATGGTGTAAGTTTAACAATGACACCTTTACCAAAGGATAGCAAGGATAGAACTGTGACTAATAGTGTGATATTGATAGGTGAAAAGGAGTTCATGAAGGTTCTTAAAGAGGAGAAAACACTGTGTTTTTCCATCAGTGTCAAACCTAAAATGGAGTCCTAAAAGAAACCAAAGAATGGAGAACCAAGGAGAGATGTTGGTCCTAGGGAGGTACAAGAATTACTGAATAAGTATAAGGACATAGTTGCAGACAGTAATACAGAGCCTTTGCCACCAAAGAGGGAGATCAGTCACTATATTGACCTCATCCCTGGATCCACGCTAACTAATAAGGCTTCCTATAAGTTAACCCTTGAAAAGAATGCATAAGTGTCTAGACATATTCAAGGATTGTTGGAAAAGGGTTTCATTAGGAAGAGTATTAGTCCCTGTACTGTTCCAGTAGTCCTAGCTCCTAAGAAAGAAGGTACATGGAGGTTGTGCATGGACTCAAGAGCCATCAACGGGATTACTATCAAATATAGATTCCCAATGCCAAGAATGGAAGACTTAATGGACTGTTTGGGAGGTGTTAGGTACTATTCAAAAATTGACTTGAAGAGTGGCTATCACCATATCCAAATCAGAGAGGGAGATGAGTGGAAGATAACTTTCAAGACCAATGAGGGTTGTTTGAATGGGTTGTTATGCATTTTGGTCTTTCCAATGCACCAAGTACATTCATGAGACTCATGAATGAGGTTCTTAAACTTTTCATTAATCAATTTGTTATTGTATATCTAGATGATATTTTGATTTTCAGTAAGAATGAACATGATCACCTAATGCATTTGGATATGGTGTTGAAAAGGTTGCATGAAGAACAATTGAGCATCAACTTGGAGAAGTGTGTGTTCTTGCAAGAAGAACTTGTGTTCCTTGGCTTTGTCATCTCAAATGGAAACTAAAAGATGGATCCCTCCAAAGTTGAAGCCATTTTGAATTGGCCAACTCCTAAATCAGCCATTGAGGTAAAGAATTTTCACGGACTAGCTAGATTTTATAGAAAATTCATTAAGAATTTCAATGGGGTTAGTGCACCAATGATTGATACCATAAAGGGAGGTAGGAAATGTCACTTTGTTTGGAATGATGATGCACATAAGTCTTTTGAGTATTTGAAAACAAGGGTTGCACAATAACCTATACTAGTCCTTCCTAATTTCCATAAGAGTTTCACAATAGGGTGTGGTGCAAGCAAGAGAGCTATTGGTGGTGTCTTGAGCCAAGAGGGTAAACATGTGGCATTCTTTAGTGAGAAACTCAATGAGGCAAAGTAAACATATTCTACTTATGATTTAGAGTTATATGCTATGGTTTAGTCTTTAAGAAAATGGAGGCATTACTTATTACCACAGGAGTTTGTTGTTTATACTAACAATCATGCCTTGAGTTTTCTGAATAGACTGGAGAAATTGAATCAGAGGCACTTGAAATGGATAGAATATCTCCAAGCTTTCACCTTCACCATCAAGCACAAGAAAGGGGTAACTAATAAAGTTGTTGATGATCTCAGTTGGAGGAATCTACTTATTCAAGAAATCCAGTTGGAAAGTGTGGGCATTCCTACTTTGAAAGATATGTACTTAGAATATGAAGACTTTAAGGAAGCCTATCAAGTTTGCAAGTAATTAGGGGACAAGTATCATACTGATTTCTCAGAGTTTATCATTCAAGAAGGTTTATTGCTTAAGGGAAGTCAATTGTGTATACCTCTATGTTCAATGAGGGAAAATGTTATTAAAGAAAAACATTATGGGAGCTTGTCAAAGCACTTTGGGATAGATCAGACCCTTGATTTAATGAAAAGGTTCTATTTCTAGCCTAAAATGCAGTTAGATATCAAAAGGCTTGTGGAAAGTTGTTTGATCTGTCAGAGGGCTAAAGGTCATACCTCAAATGTAGGCTTGTATACACCACTTCCCATCCCTGCTAAGCCTTGAGATTCATCAACATGGATTTTGTTTTAGGACTACCAAAGACCAAGACTGGTTATGACAATGTGTATGTGGTTGTTGACAAATTTTCAAAGATGGCTCACTTCATCCCTTGCAAAACCATTCATGATGCTTCTCACATTGCAGGTTTGTTCTTCAAAGAGGTTGTTAGACTTCATGGTCTACCCTTGTCCATCATCTCAGACAGAGATCCAAAGTGTTTAGGATTTTGTCACTGTCATCTATTTACCATCCTCAATCAGATGGTCAAACTGAAGTCATCAATAGGTCTCTAGGGAATTTACTAAGGTGTCTCACACAAGAACATGGTACTACATGGGATAGCATATTAGCTCAAGCAGAATTTTCCTATAATGATTCAGTGAACAGAAGCACTGGTTTAACCCCTTTCCAAATTATGTATGGTAACCATCCTAGGGGTATTTTGGAACTCAAAGATGTGAAATATTTAGCCAAGAGGAGTTCTCTAGTAGAATATTTTTTTGAGGTCATGAAGGACATTCATGAACAAGTCCCAACCAAGCTGAAACATACATCCACTAAATACAAAGAATGTGCAGATTATAAAAAGAGAAGGATTTGCAGTTTGAAGTTGGAGATATGGTGATGATTCATCTCAAGAAGGAAAGGTTACCTAAGGAGAAGTACACTAAGTTAATGACGAAGAAGTTAGGTCCTTTCAAAATTCTCAATAAATGTAGAATCAATGCCTACAAGATTGATCTACCTCCTAGCGTTGATTTATCTCCTATCTTCAACATTGCTAACATCTATGCTTTCAAAGGTATTGTTGACAATGTCTCTACTGCAAGAGACCAAGATCCAGACTCAGAGAAATTTCTCCAAGACTTATCTAAGCCACTTGCTCTAGAGATAGAGTACATTGTTAACAAGAGAGTGGCTAACCAAATGAGAAGGAAAACTTAGCATGAGTTTCTAATCAAATGGAAAAACCAACCCCTGGAAGATGCTTCATGGATGAGACCTAAAGCCATTGAAACGACAAGACTCAAAGTCCCATACATACCAGCTCAAGAGACTTGAGTTTCTTTTGTCAAGAGGAGTATGGTGTCGAGCACCCTCAACTTATTCTGTGATAGGATATTTTTCTCTACATTTTAAGTTCTAGGTTAAATTTTGTTTTAAGAATAAAGGATTGATTCCTTGGATCATCCTATTGTAAGATCTCGGTCTACTTTGTAAGGTTAAGGGTCTTAAAGTACTCTATAAACCTTAAGGTCTCCTTAAGCCATTAACACCAAAGATCCTGTCATTTTGATGTTTTTGAACCTTAGTCCAAGGTTATGTCATGTTTAGATTCCCCCCTAAGTGTTTGGAGTCAATTTGTTTTGTCCTTTGCAACATTTCCAAAAAATTGTCAAAATGTTACCGAGCAAAGCTACACTGTTGTCGAGAAAATTTGCTTGTTACCGAGAAAAGTTTCTTGTTGCCGAGAAAAGTTGCTTATTGCTGAGCGTCACGTTGTCAACATATTGCCGAGAAACCTAATATAGTATCGTTTGGTATTCCATCGATTACAACGAGCAGAGGGGCAGTTGAATCGATGGTCTGATGCTATAAAAATGCTCCCTTGGAAAGGAGTAAGCACAGAAAAGGGGAGAGAATATAGATATGTAACAGATATGTACGGCTTGATAAGCTTTGAAGGAATATGAACAGTTTTCTGAGCATTTGAGTGTGTATGGCGTTGTGCAGATCCACTAAGAAAAACCAGTAATCTTGAACAACAATCCATATTGAATTCTTCACATTATATGAATTCTTCTAAAAATGCATCTCCTACAAAGCATCATGTGTAATATCTTTCTTTTTCTATCTCACGTCTAGGTTGAATGGAATATTTGAAGATTTGTGGGAATTTTTGTCAAATATATACTTAAAATGATGAAAATCTTCCAACATCCTATGTCACCAACCTGTAATTGTGAAAGCTCAAAATAATCATCCATCCCTATTCTCAAAAAAAAAAAATCAAATCCTCAACATAATACTAACACAAGCTAACTTGACATATTTTATTTTTTTTATTATTTTTCTTTAAAATCGTCATTAATTCAAATTCTACAAGTAGGGAGACCCATTTTCTTACAATAATAACATTCACTTTTTTTTATTGTTTTATACTTATTCTTCTATTAAAAGACTGAGATCACATCTTCAAATGATTGAAATATTTTTATTAAGTTTAAAATAAAATATTATTATATTTTCAAAGCAAAATTCTCTCATCTATTAAAGTCTCCACTTCTATTAATTTTCTAATGGAAGACTTCAAATTGTATATGCAATTTAACATAGTGATTCTACCTTCCATGTTTAAATAGTTAAAATTTTAAGAAAACTTTGCATTAACTGTTTTTTCTCCAAACATTTTATTGAAGTTATCTCATACATATATCTAAATCTAAATATAATATAATTCAATATCAAAAAAAATTGTTGATAAAACTTGATTTCACCATTCTCTTTGATACCAATGTAAACTCTAATAACTTATTTCTAGGTAGTGTTCGATAAGTTTTTATTGTAAACCAAAAAAATGATTAAAAGATGTAAATCAACCTACTCAAACCAAAGAATATTATCAATCTTTGTATAAAAAAAAATTGTAATATTTCTCACTGTATTGTTCTCCGTAATTGCGGAATGTTTACTTACCATACCCAGAAATAACCAATAAATGTTTGCAATCCATCCGATGAAAGGCTTCGAAATAAAATAAGTGCAAGATTTTGAAAGTAATAAAAACTAATCAATCAACGTTATCTACCTTCCATCCAAAATTTTCAATTGTTCACATGAATCCACCGTCCATGAAATTCAAACAAACCTCTATAAAATTTTATAGAGTTTTTTTAATATCCTTTTCCAAAGGGTCTTTTAACTTACTTCTTCCCAATTGCAACAGATATTTTTTCCTGTGCATGTAGTTATTTCTCATCTTCAAGATATTTTCCAAGACTCTGATATCATACTGAAAAAGTGGATAAGCATTTACATTTTGCAACATTACTTTTATAAAACATTTCATTCGTAACTTCCTAAACTACCAATTGGAATGTTGGCAATAAGCAGCTAGTTATTAAATGACAAAAATAAACTAGAGTCACTAAATTGACCTTTTTAAATAAAGGTTGATATCCTAACAGACTAATTTGCCCTTTTTAATGTAACAGACTTTTTAATCTAATTCTCTACTTGTTTTTAAAGTCTATATGCTGTGTATTTCTAAAGATATCTTGGTGAATGATCTTTAAGATGAAACATTTGAAAAAAAAAATGGTAAGTTCTTAATAAACACAAACTTCTTCTGGACTCAATTAGCAAGAATTGGCCAGTAAACTTTCCTACTGTTTCAAATTGCGTTAGAATCATTATGCCAGAGGAAACATGCTGGATTAATTACGCCCTAAATTAATGTTGCTAATGGTTTCATTTTTTCCATTATTGATTTGTTTCTTTGAATTCTGATTTTTCAGGTCTTGCTTGCCTTGATGATTTATACATTTCACTAGCACTAATGTAATTATTTAAGTTGTTTTTGTGATATTGAAGGGGTATTAGGAAGGTTTATAAGCAATCAGTCAGGAACTGTAAGACTGGTTGTGCAGATCCCCACCACCGAGCTCAGAGTGCATGTATACCATTCTGTACAGCTTCCATTGTTTTATACACTTACAACTAATTTATAATAGAGAGGGTACCTAAATGAATGATGAAAAGAAAAATTACGTTGACTGCCACAACTTCCAAAACAAAAGGCTAACTAAGAAAGAAACATTGCTAAAGCCTATACTTAAAATGTAATTCAGATTGCCTCTTGTTCTAAAATGTAGAATCACCAAACAATAGCAAGAAAATCTCAGAAATAACGAATATATGATTGTAATTTATAAGTGATGCAGATCAATAAAGATATTTTTTAAGTCAATCAAAGAAACAAATGATATGATAGAAAATGGATAGTATAAAATATCACTGCTCGTTCTAAAATGTAGTTGCAATATTATCTATTGCAATTATAAGAATTTCACATTTCTAAGGTACACACTGAAAAATTATATCAGTTGAATAGCAATAAGTTAAAACAACTGATATATGACCCATAATATTGTCTGAAAGCTTTCAATCACTATAATCTGAGATATTGAATGAAAGAATAAATTGGCATATTTATGTAATTCGCAGTGATGCCATTGACCACTGCCTCATCACCACGTTGATATATTAAATTGGCTACTTAATTATGCAGGTGACATAGTCAGACAAACATTTAATATTTTCAGCACATTTAAATTGGGAACAACAAAAAAATGACAATCTCCCAAACTCATACACAGGTTTATGCAATAAGAACAAAGCAAAAAAAAATATTAAGCAGCATGTCTTTTCGGGTCACTGAGAAAAAGAAATAGAACTAATACAGACGATTTTTTAAACAATATATGTTTCGGAAAATAAAATATTTTTATTAATGGAAGGACTGTACAGCGCAACACCCAATTGCAAAATATAAAAAGTGGCTATTCAGAATTATGGGAGGAAAAGTCAACTAAAAACTATGGTAATTTTCAGCCATAAACCAGACATGTCTGCCCCCCATTTCTGAACGCTGGGATGTGGGGTAAATCTCCCCCTGTCGCACCACCAGTCGCCAAGACTTGCCAAGACTTCGGGGACAACAGGGGACAACAGGACGTTGATTAGAACGTGGAGTTACAAATATAAATTTACCAAAATATTGTCAAGATTGTTTATTTTATTTTAGTTTCCGGTGTTAATTAATGATTACTCACGAGGAATCACTCTTTTTCCACAAGAGAGATCAAATAAAACAGTCAATCCGGGCTCTTCTGTCCTGGGCCTTAAAGTGATCAATTTGGATCACACCTCTATTCGCACGGAATAGAAGAACATAAGCGGCCTTCAAGGGTTCGTACCTCTACTCATGTAGAGTCGGGTTGAAATATAAGTAACTTTGAAGCCGTACCTCCATCCTTGATGGGAATTACTATGGACAGGATTTCTTTACTGCTCTGATCAGAGATTTTCACTTTTCGGGACCATCCAGGTCCAGAGTAGCTTGCAAGAAATTTTCACAGTCTTCCCAAGGCTGTGCCAAGGTTTTTTGCAAGAATTTTAAAATAAGATATGCACCCTTTCTTGATTTTCGGGCGGTGTAAGACCACCGAGAACATCTTTAAGTCCTATACCCCTTCTCGGCTTTCGAGCATCCGGCCGGGTATAGGTACCTTCCTGAGAAGTCATTCATTTACTGAGTTTGATAATTTATAAGTTTATATTATGTCGATGAATAAGAAACCACATATTTTATGTTGTATTCTTCATCTCCAGGCTGCCTACATACCCGTATCCACGGGATCAAGGCCGTGGAACTCGCTCTCTCTAACAATATGTAGTTCTGGTTTTACTATGTTTAGTGTAACTGTTGTAAGGTCAAAACCCTTTTGGGGCACTGTTCGTTCCCCAAACAATTCTTCGCCATCATACACCCTATTTCCTCTCTGTTGAAAGCTTTTGTGACAAATTTTCTTGAAGTTGTTGTGAGTTCCTTATAATGTTTGTTCATTTTCCATATAAGTTAAAATTAGTTGCTTTTAACAAATAAGCAAATTGGAATAGTATCTTGGTAAACTAAGGCAACATAAGATAGCTAGTAGTTCTTAAATGGTATACTTTAATCTATGGCACTATGGTACTCACCAGTTTTCTTTTTGGGAAAGTCACATAAGAATGTAAATACTCACTTAAAAATGAAATATAAGATAAGACTATTTTATGATCTGTCTCAAATATGACAAGCATTTGATTTTATTACAACAGACATGCAAGTGACAACAACCAATATGGTACACCAGCTAATAAAATAAAACACAACAAACGTATACTTCTCTTTAAATCGAAATAAAGATAGGACTAGGAGTTATGATGTCATTCTAATATAATTACTCCAGTATGATATTTTTTTCAATGGTGTAGGAATATTGTTTTCAAAAGAAATATAAAATGTTCGTGGTGCATTTATATCATATGATAACATTACAAAAAGCCTAATTAGTTTCTCAAAGTGATCCCTATCAAATTTGGTGTTCTATATAGAATTTTCCCAAAAGGATAGACTTAGGGAGATAACTAGATTTGTGACTATTCTAACAACACCAATTAAATCTACATATACTGCACAGTTCTTAAATCTACATATACTTCACATAGAATTGTGACTATACCATTAGCTGTAAATAAATATATAATCCTGTAAATAAATATAAATTGAATAAGTGTACGTTGTGAGTATACATATAAGTTGTGTATAAGACAATATGTTATGGCATTTCAGGTTCCTTTTCATAATTCCTAAGTACTATAACCAAATTATTTAATTTTATTTCTTTCCAGAATTTATATCTATTGTAACAAAGGCTCTCTTTTTTTCAGCATTCATATATCCTACAATCATTTTCAGAATTCATAAATACTATAGCAATACTCTTTTTTCTAAATGCATACATACTTTAACAAAACCCCTTTTTCTGAATTTATAAATACTTAAGAAAAATAGGGACTTACACAAAAATAAATCAGATACGTTCTCATTTCTTTGGACAGAATGTTGCTATACTGTAAAATGAACTAAGAGTTTATGGGAAAATTAAAACAGCAAGAGTTTATAGATTTATGCACCTGATTTTAAATACAAAAAGTCTGAAATGAAAAGTACAGTGCCTGGAAAACCCCAGCTTTTATGGAGACTCTCCAAGACCCAAACTTTCGTAAGTCTTCTCTAGCTGAGTAAGCAAACAACTAATTTTTTTTTTGAAAGCAAATGAATCCTGTTAATGTCGTTCTTCTTTCCCAGCCGCCGCCCTCTTTTCACCTCTCATTCTGCTAATATAACTTCACAAAGTCGGCAATGAATCCTCAGGGGGCCACCATTTCTAGCAAATGATTGTTTATGATTCTTAATTATCGTATTTTTGTTCTTCTAAGCCCTCCACGTTAGTTGTATACATCAGAGGTTGGTTTTTCTCCAGCCACATTACCAGGTTTGTGTCTTACCTCTACTCCAAAATGGAGGCATATCCTCTCGAGACAAGTAAAATAATTTATTTTCCTCTATGTTCTTGGTCTAAATAAAAGTTTTGATTCTACAATGGAGTTTTTCTTTCTTATTTATTTAACCATGCATTTTTTTTTGGTACCATTCAACCATCTAGGAATAAATATGTGTTTTGCCAATGTTTATTAATTGTTTCCAAATGATGTTTATTTAGTTATTTGATAAAGTACTTATTTTATAGAAAAGAGATTATCTTTTATAGAGACTTAATGTCGTGAATGAGTTTTATTAAGATTTTTAATCATGTTATTTATATTGATTTTTATTAATTTTTCAAATGTCTTTATTATTTATTTTATTTTATATTATTTTAACTCTTATTTTATTTATATTGTTGAATAACTATATAAAATATTTATTTTTACTTATTTTATTAATGATTATATTGCTTATTTTAATATTGTTTTTTATAACGTTAACAATTATTTAAATGTCTAATCTAATTTTATAATTACCTATCCGTAATGTTTTAATGAATCACTTGAGATGGACTTAATTTTGAAACTCTAGGTAACTTTATAAAATATGAAATATTTTGACATGAGATAGTTTAATAAACTTTGTCTAAGGAAATAAATAAATAAACATCAACAAACTTAAATTAATACGTAATTGGCAAAAAGATCACACATTAGCACACTTGTCAAATAATTTTTAATATATGAGAATTGTAAAGGTTGTCCTAATGAGGGTCGTGACATCCTTCCCCCCTTAGAAATGCATCGTCCCGATGCATAAGGATTATAGTGGAACATAAGGAGCAACAAAAGCATGAGGTGCATACAAGATCAATGTCAAGTATATAGTTACATCATTCTTGCAAAAAAAAAAAAATCTATATTAACATGATTCAAATTATCGTAAAGTTTATCAAAATTGCATTTATCAAAGTAACATTGTCAAATTCTATGCTAATAAAAATTTCAACCACTCATAGAGTTTATCAAAATAATAACCATCAAAATTAGCAAAGTTTATAACTAGATCGATTGTGCAAACTAAAGGTGGATAAAGTCCTCTCTATGTTGTATTCCCAAGTAGTACTCTCTTCTGAATACTGGTCCCACTATATTTTAAATTGATCAACTATCTGGTTGCGCAACTGGTACTAACATCTCTCTATGATTTGTTGCTTAGATCTGACGTTGCTGAGGAGGTGGATTAGGGTTTGACCCTTGTCCATTTGAACAATTCCTAGCCAAATGATTGCCACCACACTTAAAACATCCTCCTGATGAACCCCTTGTGATTTGAGGCTGTGTGTTCCGACCAGTCCTTGGTGCATTGTCGTTGAAGTTATTTCCTTGAAATCGGTTTACTGTTGTTGTTGGTTCAATAAAGTCCCTCCTACAATCAATCTGCTCTCTGGAGTCTCTGGATTCTATCTTTCTTTTAAAGGTGGACTTTTCATCTTGAAAGTTCTGCCTTGCTATAGCTAAGGATTGTAGCTTCCTTTCATGTTTACGAGCTTTCTCCAAAACATGGTTTATGCTCCGAAAAGAGAACATATCTACTTCAGCTCCAATTTCTATGTTTAATCCCAAAATGAATTTCCTTGTCTGAGCCCTTTCATCCTTTTGATATATAGGAACAAATTTCATCAGCTTGGCAAAACGATCCCAATAATGTTGAACCTAGAGAGTACCTTGTTTTAAATTCATAAACACTGTCATCTTCTCATCATAGTACAATTGAGGTAGCCATCTTTCCCGAAAATGCATCACAAACTGACTCCAACTTAGACTCTTCTTAGTGTAGTTGAACTGCTCCTTAATATTGGTCCACCAACTAGCAGCTTCACCTGTGAGCTGATATGCACCCCAAATGACCTTTATATTTTCTGGGTAATCTCTCAGTTTGAAACACTTCTCCATCTTGGTAATCCAATCTTTTGCAGCGTCTCCAACATACTTTCCATCAAACTTAGGTGGGGCAATCTTTTTGATGTCCTTAGAGAGATCGACAATGGCTTCTTGCTATGTGATCCTACTCATTGTGGTTTGCTTACGTACTGAGTGCACTAGTGATGTAGCTTCCCATTGATTACCATGAGTATTTTGTTCCCAGTGCCCTTCTCGGGTATCTAGAATGTTCTCTAGATTTCCTTGCTTAGTTCTCAAGTCCTTAACAGTTTGTTCTACATTGTGGATCTGATCCCTTTGCTCTGTTAGCAAATTAATGAGAAGATCTATACCATTTTCAGCTTGTTCTGTTGGGTTTGAGTTTGGTGTAGAAGTTGCAATTCTTCTTCCCTGGGACCCTCTAGTTCTGGGTGCTCTAATTCTAGCCATATTTTCCTAGAATTTATTTTTGCAAAATAATTTATAGTTATAATCTTCTAAATTACAATGCGTCAAATAGTAAATATTTCTTAAACCACTACTAGAACACAGTTCAATAATATTTCATTTTATTTAATAGGCTTTGCAAAAGTACGTGTTACCAATATACATTCTCATATAATCAATGCACAATAGTAGGCCTTCAGGCCGAGTGTTTGAACCTAAAACTCTTATACCCCATGTAAGGACCAACCTGTCCTAAAATAAAATTATAGTTGGTGAGAAGGTAACAATAGCATATTAATACAGAGAAGTCAAGATTGTTTATTTTACTTTAGTTTCCGGTGTTAATTAATGATTACTTAGGAGAAATCACTCTCTTTCCACAAGAGAGAGAGAGAGAGAGAGAGAGAGAGAGAGAGAGAGAGAGAAATCAAATAAAACAGCCAATCCGAGCTCTTATGTCCCGGGCCTTAAGGTGATCAATTCGGATCACACCTCTATTCGCACGGAATAGGAGAACATAAGCGACCTTCAAAGGTTCGTACCTCTACTCGTGTAGAGTCAGGTTGAAATATAAGTAACTTTGAAGCCGTACCTCCATCCTTGATGGGAATTATTATGGACAGGATTTCTTTACTGCTCTGATTAGAGACTTTCACTCTTTGGGACCATCCGGGTCCAAAGTAGCTTGCAAAAAAATTTCATAGTCTGCCCAAGGTTGTGTCAAGGTTCTTTGCAAGGTTTTTAAAATAAGATCTGCACCCTTCCTTGGTTTTCGGGCTTATAGCCAGGTGCAAGACCACCGAGAACATCTTTAAGTCCTATACCCCTTCTCGGCTTTCGGGCATCCGACCGGGTATAGGTACCTTCCTAAGAAGTCATTCATTTACTAAGTTTGATAATTTATAAGTTTATATTATGTCGATGAATAAGAAGCCACATAATCTATGTTCAAGGTACCTGTGCGTTGGAAATATTCTTCATCTCCAGGTTCCCTACATACCCATCTCCACGGGATCAAGGCCCTGGAACTCGCTCTCTCTAACGATATGTAGTTCTGGTTTTACTATGTTTGGTGTAACTGTTGTGGGGACAAAACCCTTATGGGGCACTAATCGTTCCCCAAACAATTCTTCGCCATCATACACCAACTCAGGCGAATCAGGCGAAATCTTGAGTTAACCACTATAGACATTAGCAGTGTTTGTCATAAGGTTAAAGTTAAAAAGTATGCATGGTAATCCTATGCGCTCATACCCTATTTCCTTTGTGTTGAAAGCTTTTGTGACAAATGTTGTTGAAAGCTTTTGTGACAATTTTTCTTTAAGTTGTTGTGAGTTCCTTATAATGTTTGTTAATTTTCCATATAAGTTAAAATCAGTTGCTTTCAACAAGTCAGCAAATTGGAATAGTATCTTGGTAAACTAAGGCAACATAAGATAACTAGTAGTTCTTAAATGGTATACTTCAATCTATGGCACTATGGTACTCACCAGTTTTCTTTTTGGGAAAGCCACATAAGAATGTAAATACTCACTTAAAAATGAAATATAAGATAAGACTATTTTATGATCTGTCTCAAATATGACAAGCATTTGATTTTATTACAACAGACATGCAAGTGACAACCATTATGGTACACCAGCCAACGAAATAAAACACAACAAACATATACTTCTCTTTAAATCGAAATAAAGATAGGACTATGAGTTCTGATGTCATTTTGATATAATTACTCCATGATATTTTTTTTCAATAGTGTAGGAATATTGTTTTCAAAAGAAATATAAAATGTTCGTGGTGCATTTATATCATATGATAACATTACAGAAAGCCTAATTAGTTTCTCAAAGTGATCCCTATCAAATTTGGTGATCTATATAGAATTTTCCCAAAAGGATACACTTAGGCAGATAACTAGATTTGTGACTATTATAACACCAATTAAATCTACATTTACTGCATAGTTCTTAAATCTACATATACTGCACATAGAACTGTGACTATACCATTAGCTGTAAAAATATATATATATAATCATGTAAATAAATATACACTGAATAGGTGTACGCTATGAGTATACATATAAGCTGTGTATAAGACAGTATGTTATGGCATTTCAGGTTCCTTTTCATAATATCTAAGTACTATAACCACATTATTTTATTTTATTTCTTTCCAGAATTTATATCTATTGTAGCAAAGGTTTTTTTTTTCAACATTCATATATCCTACAATCATTTTCACAATTCATAAATACTATAGCAATACTCTTTTTCCTGAATGCATACATACTTTAACAAAACCCCTTTTTCTGAATTTATAAATACTTGAGAAAAATAGGGACTTACACAACAATAAATCAGATATGTTCCCATTTCTTTGCACAGAATGTTGCTATATTATAAAATGAACTAAGAGTTTATGAGAAAATTAAAACAAGAGTTTATAGATCTATGCACCTGATTTTAAATACAAAAAGTCTGAAATGAAAAGTACAATGCCTACAAAACCCTAGCTTTTATGGAGACTCTCCAAGACCCAAACTTCCATAAGTCTTCTCTAGCTGAGTAAGCAAACATTAATTTTTTTTGAAAGCAAATGAATCCTGTTAATGTCGTTCTTCTTTCCCAGCGGCCGCCCTCTTTTCACCTCTCATTCTGCTTATATAACTTCACAAAGTTGGCAATGAATCTTCAAGCGGCCACCGTTTCCAGCAAATGATTGTTTATGATTCTTAATGATCATATTTTTCTTCTTCTAAGCCCTCCACATTAGTTGTATACATCAGAGGTTGGTTTTTCTCCCGCCACGTTACCAAGTTTGCGTCTTACCTCTATTCCAAAATGGAGGTGTATCCTCTCGAGAATTGTAAAATAATTTATTTTCCTCTATGTTCTTGGTCTAAATAAAAGTCTCGATTCTACAATAGAGTTTTTCTTTCTCATTTATTTAACCATGTGTTTTTTTTTTGGTACCATTCAACCATCTAGGAATAAATTTATGATTTGCCAATGTTTACTAATTGTTTCCAAATGATGTTTATTTAGTTATTTGATATAATACTTATTTTATAGAAAAGAGATTATCTTTTATAAAGACGTAATGTCATGAATGAGTTTTATTAAGATTTTTATTCATGTTATTTATATTGATTTTTATTAATTTTTCAAATGTCTTTATTATTTATTTTATTTTATATTATTTTTAACTCTTATTTTATTTATATTGTTTAATAACTATATAAAATATTTATTTTTACTTATTTTATTAATGATTATATTGCTTATTTTAATTTTTTTTTTTTATAACATTAACAATTATTTAAATGTCTAATCTAATTTTATAATTACCTATCCGTAATGTTTTAATGAATCACTTGAGATGGACTTAATTTTGAAACTCTAGGTAACTTTATAAAATATGAAATATTTTGACACGAGATAATTTAATAAACATTGTTTAAGAAAATAAATAAATAAACATCAACTAACTTAAATTAAATTAATACGTAATTGGCAAAAAGATCACACATTATCACACTTGTCAAATAATTTTTAATATATGAGAATTGTAAAGGTTGTCCTAATGGGTAGTGACACCCCGGGTCCCCAAAACCCATGCCCCCATTACAAAACCCCATGGAACATTGAGAAATTTTAATCAACCCTGTTTAAATCTACCTTTTGATTGGATGACAATTTTACAAAGAACTTTGTTGTTGGAAGCATTCCGAGCCCCACTAACTCAAAATTAATTCATAAAAGATGATTAGCACGTGGAGTTACAAATATTAATTTACCAAAATATTGTCCCTAAGCAATTGCAGATAACACCAGTAAAATTTGATTAGCATGTTGAATTACAAATACTAATTTAGCAAAATATCATCCCTATGCATTACATTGTTCTGTAGAGATTCGCATACCATTTATTACATAGAACCTGAGCGTTAGGAACGGCAATCCTATTTCTCTCTCACCACCATCAAGCTAACAAGTCTAACTTCCCGAATATATATTTTGCAGTTGCCTCAGATGAAATTTCCCATTTGGTGAAAATCCATATTTTCATTCTTATTGCTTGAAGTTGAAATTAATCCAGGTCGACCCACAAATCCGACCAGCCACAAGAAACCCAAATATGTCAGTTACTTTGAGAAACTCTAACTGGTTCACATGCTTCATAAGGTTCATCACCATCGTCGCGGTCAGTTGTTTTTCGAGAACGAAAATAGATGAATTGAGCAATAATCTTTCAGCAACTGTCAAGGAATCATATTTCCACTTGAAAGGAATCTAACCAAAAACAGTGTATATTCTTAAGATTTTCTACGCTGAGGAGCTAGAAGAATGAAAATGGAATAAAGAACCAGAAATCTGGGATAAGAAGTCAAAATCTGTTTTATATATAATTTACCCCTGTTGAATTATGCAATGTTCTCATTTAAACCTTTATGAACTAAATGATCACAAACGTCAATAAAAGTAACAACTAGCCATCAATAAGATCACAGAAATGGAAATACAAAATGGGGGGCATGCTGATGAATGACAAAGTGAATGAAGACAAACAAGAAATCGCATCAGATAATTAGAACTGGTCAGGAAAATAATAGCCTGCTTTGTTTGGTTATTATAAAGGATACAAAGCAATCTAATAGAACACAAACCCCAGCATCCACAAGCCATGGCATGTTTGGCAATAGCTTAGCCCATTCGGTGCTTCTTATGAGAATACTGCATAGACCATAGATATGTCAAAATTGAATTTAATAAAAAGTAAACTATTAAGAGCTTCAGCAAACAAGAATGGCATTTTTAATGATCTTTTTTTACATACCTTCCTACATATGTTGCATTTCCTACGATGGCAAACATAAACATGAGTGGATTTAGGCCCTGCACAAGAATGAGATTTTAATATTCAATATCTAGCAGGCAATTATTCTTCAATCGCTGTTACTGTGGGATTTTGTCCTTCCTATTTTTACAGAATTCATGGGAGCATGATTGTTTGTAACTACCCGAGCCTTTTTGTTGATACTGAAAAATTGCACTCAAAACATGGGAAAGACAGAAAATATTGATGGTGAAAATCAAGAAGCTCTCATTTCATCATAGTAATTAAAGGGGATATGATGTTTAATGCATCTGAAATTTAGCCTGATTTTTAAGAACAATCATTTCTTATTGTATGATTTTCGAAGTCGAAGAAAAGAATTAACAAAAATTATAATGGATGTAACCATTTAAAATTATGTTTGGAAAGTGTCTACTGCTTAGGATGGGCATTCAGGTACTCCAATTTATATTTATAACCATTTCCATTCCACAGATAGAGATGCATTTCATTATCAACACTTAGACTTCAGCCCGTTTTCTCACCTTGCTGCTTCTAATTTGACAGGAATCACAAATAGGCTAAGCAAATCATTTCCATCCACAGATAACATTTTTATAGACCAAGATCTTTCATTTCAACGAACTACACTGATCATTCACTAGTAATTTAATCATATAATACGACCTACAGTTCAAGTTTATCTAGAGAAAAATATCCACTTTAAATTTTATGTTACGCAATATTCATTTGTAATAGGAATGAGACGTATAGAGATAAAGTAGACATTCCAAGATTTTTAAAGCACATGAAATGAAATCGAACAAAACAAAGATGGGTGTGTAAAAGCTCACCTCAGCTGTACCTCGCTTTATCTGATTTCGTCAGAAACATGCCCAAAATACAAGAGCATAGTCAATACTCAAAGGCAGATCCCACAGCATAATAACTTGTAGGAAAAAAGGTCAAAAACAAATAATTCTAGTAACAGATGATCATCATTTGTAAATTTTTATCTCTGGATTGTTTACAAAATACTTTGCAAACTAGAAATTAGAACTTGGTCTAATTATCAGCCTAAATGGGACAACAAAAAGATCACTGTTGAAACTCGAGACTCTGGATGAATTCCAGTAACCTACATTTAAAAAAATTTGTGGAAGTCGTCCACCCATATAAATAGCAGCCATCATCCATCCCATACAAGTTCCAATCATACTAGACCTTTCACTTTGTCGGATTGGACTCTGGTTAAAGCCATTTGTTTCCTGACACAAAGATAAAATAAATGTAAGGTTTTACAAAATGTTATAAATTACATTTAAAAATGAAAACCATTACATGTTATATCAAAATAAGTTCGCATGAGAGATGTTGTCTGGCAGTTAGATCTGCCACGTAGTGGGCAGCAGGGGCACTTCTTTTTTTGTTAGGCAGAAATGGTCCTTCAACCTCTTAAAAGAGGTCGACTGCTATACCAGGATACACCTTACGCTTTACTCCATGTTACCAGTTCAGGTATGGGTTTGGGTTTTGCCTGTACAGCCAAGAACCTTCCAGGCTCAATATAGCTGAGTTTGGCCATTGAATACGTACAGTATTTAAAACATATTAAAATAATATATCACGTAAATAAAGTGTGTATGTGTGTGTACATACATACATGTGACTAAGTAGAGGATTAGAGGCCCATCCTTTTTAATATATACTTGTGCAAATAAAATATGTAGTTCGTTACATCAAAAACCTGTCACCTTTACTATGTCTGGGAGTATAGTCCCCTTCCTTCTTATATATAATTTTGCAAATAAAATATGAAGTTCATTACATCAAAAATATGCAACCTTTATGTCTATTAACGGTGCTAGATAACTATAACTATCCAACTAAAAGACTATGAACCCCAAAGACATACAAAAAATGAGGGAAGAAAACTACCTTTTTAATCTTTGTTCACCACCACTCTCTGTCACCCGTTTGGCTGCCGCCTTCACCTGCATAGAAGACCACTCTTGCAATTCTCCATCCACTTCATGGCTACCCTTTTTTCTGTAGCCACATGTTATTCATCAAGAAGAGAAGAGGAAGGAAGCATAGGCTTCTTGAGGGCCTGATCTCCCTTACTTTCCCTTTACTGATTTGGCTTTGAATCTTTCCTATTGATCAGACATCAAACAGAACATTTTCTCCAGCTCTTTGAAATAGGAAACAAATATTACCCAATTGAGCTCGAAGAATGGGCAGGTCCTCTATCAGCCTAACAGAATCTATAATTTGTTCAAGCCCAACTTTGCCAATTGGCCGAATGAAACACATGCTCACCCATCTTTTGGACTGCTGTCAAGCTTTGAGTGATCATCAGCAAGTTGTTAAGAGAAACTAACACAATTTCAGAATCAAGCCTGCTTCAAATGCCAATTCACAAGTAATCTTCCCCAAGAATATCTTTGTCATCCTCTTTGGTTGTCCTAGATAACAAAGACCTCTTCAATCATATGTTTGTGACAGAGCACTAAACATCATTTCTTATTTTTCAGCCATCAAGTAGAAAATGGGTTCCATTGGATACACAGTTAATAGATGGCTTCAGAAATGGACTAAGCATTTACTTGCAAATGACAGATGGTATGCTATCTTGGAGTCATGCGAATACTTAACAACGTGTGTCATTTGGAGTACATGGACATGATATCGTTTGAGATTCTCTAGGTAATGACTATTAGGAGTCTTTCTGTTCATATCAAATATGAAGAAACATTATTATTAAAGTAGAATTGATTTGGATCCAAAGAAACTCTATCAGTCAGAGTGGAATTGGTTTGGGGTCTTGTTGGAAGCCTAGTTCTTCATTTGAGTCTACTCCTTGTTTTGCTAGGAAGTCGGCCATACTTTTGGTTTAATGATATAAAAGCTGAATTGAGAAAATATCGAATGAGTCCAAGACCTTCCAAGTTTGCTTTAGTATATCGCTAACTTTTCAGCTTGGGAGGACCTGCTTGTGATTGCTTTGGTAGTTATCAACAAATCTCCTTCCATACAAATTTTCTGAATGCTAAGTTGTTTGGCCTTTTGGAGACATAAAAAGAAAAGCTTGGGCTTCAAACTCATTGTTTGTTCCATTCTACATTTTTCCACCAAAATGAAATCTCCTGAACTACTGTGAATTACATCTCCTAATTGGCCCAAGTTACCCAAGAGGCACCATTAAAGTTGATTTTGAAAATTCTTGAAGGTCATGGAATCCATTTTACCAATTTTCCATCTATTTGGCGAATCTTAATTCCAATAAAATGGGTTTGCAAGCCTATTGTTGATACAAATTTAATAAGAGGAGATAGCTTAGCTTCATTGCAGCTAATAGTAGACTTGTATCCTCCCCATGAGTGATTGTGCAGAATATAGTACAGCCCTTCAACAACCACCTGCTTTCATCAGATATGTTTTTCCCTCATCATAAGCATCGTGTTTCCTTCCATTTCCATAGTTTGTCCATGGATCCTTTTATCAGTCTTTTATACATGAGTTTTTCAATTTTCCTCATTGCCACAAATTCAATCATTGCTTTGATAGGGAGCACGCTACCACGTCTTCATTTATTTACCTACACATTGTATCCATTTATCACCTCGAATGGCCTAATTCTGTGTTGTTTGTGGATATAGATAGCTACTATGGAGTCTGAGCTTGATGAAGCCTTAATCACATAGGCGATTTATGAAGACGAAGTAAACTAAAAAATTTTAAATAAAACTTACTTGTGATATAATTTTGATTGCAAGGGGCTGCAACGTTTGGAATCTTTGGCCATGGAGATACCACCAACTATGAGCATCCTTCCTAAACCGATGACGAAGAGCATCATTACTTAGACCTCTTGCGTTCACAGACTCTATGAACTCATCCATAATCAAGTCTCACATATCATCATCGGGAAAGTCTTTCAAATGCTTCCTTGTACCCATCAAAGACTTTTAAATTTTTATATGGTGGCAGCCTTCCTAGTACATCAGTATATTGAGTGCTATAATATTTGGGTGTCAATGCATAGGCAAGCAAATGTAGAGGAGTGGTCATTTTGTTCCGTCATTCTACAATAATTGCTTGCAATTGTTTGAAGAAGGTCTCCTGGGGATCTTGCTCTTTTTTATTTACAATTTGCTTGATCTTCTCAAGCATTGAGTCTATGCCATCATAGACCTCTCATTTGATCTTTTCATGTCAATGTACCGTAGCACGCTCATAATGGGCATGGTGAACTTAGGGAGATGCTCCACATGTTCCCACCATGAGTCATCCAATATCCTTTGCTTTATTTTGGTTTCCCTCTCAGTGTTGCTTTACCTCCATTTAGACCAATTATTGCTGATTACCATATTGCAAAGTGCCTATTTCACTTGCACAAGTTGTCTCAAGATGATTAAGTTTGATGCAAAATAGGCTCAGCAACCTGTAACATAAATTAGAGCATAATAATACAACTATTAGAGACATACTTTAAAAAAGAATACACATTACACAATCAAATTAAGAAAATCAGAAATTGTATAATAGTAATTTTATTTTTTTAAATTAAATTACTACTTCAAGTTCAAGTTCACTTACCTTCAATAGCTCCAAAAGTGAGGATAATCTGAAAATTCCTTGAGTCATGTGGTGGTTTGTGACGAATATCTAGATGTCCTCAACCTCTTCATACACTTGTTTGATCCACCCAATTTTATTCCCAATTTTTTGTAACATAAGATTGAGTGAATGGACCGCACAAGGTGTCCAAAAGATATGTTGATATCGCTCTTCAACCAACAAACCAGCAGCTCTACAGTTCTTTGTGTTGTCCGTTATGACTTGGACAACGTTTCTAGGTCCTACTTGTTCAATGGCAGAGATGAGAATATCAACAATAAATGGCCCATCTTTTACTTGCCCCTCACAATACACGGATTTCAAAAACATTGCCCCTTTAGGGGGCTCTGCCATGACATTGATCAAGGGACGATTTCCTGCATCTTTCCACCTATCTAAAACAATTGATACCCATGTCTCAATCCATGAATCCCTTATGGCCTTCAATGCATCATCAACCCCCTTGACCTCTCTATCCAACAATGTGGTCCGTACTTTCTCATAATCAGGGCCCTTATACCCTCTTGGAGCTTCATTGGCACTTTCCAACATCTTCCAATATGGGGAGCGAACAACACTAAAAGGCAGCCAATTTGCATATAAGCATCTTGCCACATCAATGTCGGCAATTTCCCTACTCTTATTTTGAAATGCAATTTCCAATAGTCCCTTTATTTTGTGTAACAGGTGCTTCAGTTTCAATTTCAGGTCAGCTAAGGTAGTATAAAAGGGGTCGTCTTCTATCACAATATTTGTAGAGGGGGGTTGCATTCCCCTTTCTTTTTTAGTTTTACTTGGTAGGGTTGTATTTTGTCTACGTGCTTCTCTCTCTTCAGTTGCTTCATGCTCCACAATATATCTTAATACTGTTTCATTTGGTATAGGTGCACCTTTTTTTCCAGGGCATTTCGTGACTCCTCTTCTATGGATTCCACACAAATGGCCTACCACCCGATAATATGATTTATTCCCTTCTACATCACAACCCCGACATTTCCAACGGAATGCGCCACCTCCTAGAAGGGGTCTTACAATATCAACATACTTCCACAAAGGAGAATCAGAATGGGGTTCTATTCTTTGTTCAGTGTTGCCTACGGAGGAAGAGGTAAATGCCATTGTAGTTCATTTTCCTATGGCAAGAAATTTTATACATATTCAATATTAAAAACAAGTGAATGAAAAATTCTAAAAAAAAATAGGCAGATCTTATGGACAATGAAAGAGAAATGAAAAAAAATTAAAAAACTCAAACAAAAAAAAAAGCAAATGGAAAAAGAACTTACAGTTTCCACTCATTGTAAGCTTGCAAAGGTGTAGGAATGAAGCACAAACGCTTGAAGAAGATCCACAAATCAATCTTCCAACTCCTTGCACAACCAAACTCTTGCTCAAATACCTTTTTGCTCCAGCTCAAGAGAAAATAACCTATTTGCACACCACAAATGAGAATTAGAAGCCAACATAAGCCTTTAGAATCCACTTTTTAGGGTTGTGGATGTCAAAAAACTTTTAAATTTGCAACAAAAATCAACTTGGCCACTGACTTTGACCGTTCGCGGGACCAAGTTCGTCGGTGGTGCGCAGTTGGTTCGCCATTTTTCCTCCTAGTTTGCCCAAGTCCGAACTGGTTGTGGTCTAGTTCGAACCTTCATGTTGTGGATCGGACCCTATCCAGACCCATAGGCAAATCAGACCAGAACTTCGAACCAGTTCATACCCAGGCTGGTCTTGGGGGGGTCTAGGGATGAACTGGGCAACTTAGATTTTCCTTTGTTGTTAAAGAGCCAAGGCCTACTACCCGTAATCCACTATTGGACTGTGTTCAAACCTTATAAGTGTGATGTGTTCCTTCTCACTATAGAAGGCATTGTTCTTGTGAACTCTAGATTTGTATTTGTAATTATTCCTGCAAACGAACCCCCTCCCATGCATTGATGGTCTCAACGATGAGAGAATCCTAAAAAATAGTTGGCCCCAAAGTTAACCACCATGTCAGCTAATTCATTGGCCTCTCTATATAAATGTCGTATGTAAGTGACCATATTAATTCTAGAATATTAAAATATTTCTTAATTTCCCGCTGAAGGCTTTCTGATTCTGTATTGCATTCATTGTGATCATTGAACTGCCTTCTATCTGAATGTTTATATTTTTAATTTCTCAAACCCTTAGGCCTAGCAATAGAGCCTGCAATTCAGCTCTATTATTGTTACCCAATGGCGGCTTCTTTTGGAAGCTAGAGCAATTAAGTTTCCATGTTCATTTCAAATGATGCATCCAGCCCTGGAGGCTCCAGGATTGCCTCACAAAGTTTCGTTATAGTTCATTTATAGTCTACCACTTGAAGGGGGTGACACTTAATTCTAAAATCTAAATCAACTTTGTCCTTGTCATTGAATTTGCATACCCCTTGGGTGTGGCGATATTAAGTTAGGCTATAAAGTTAGGTGCTGCACATTTCAAATAGTGATCTTGACCAGTGCTTTGCCCAAAAATTGATGTAAGGGTGTCAACTTCCTGACAGATTGGTGGGTGGTTGCTTGACATGAAGAAGAGCAACACAAAACGGAGGCAGATCTCAAGGTGTTTGATCAGTTTTGTTGTCTATGCCTGCTTGAAGGATGAATACTCTTCATCAAGACAGTCTGTGCTTATCCACTTTTCTGCCATCACTGTTGGGCCTGTTTCTACCATTCTATCTAAAGCCATGGCCATGAGCTAAGAAATCCTGCAGATGGCCATGTTTTCTTGCTTTGATAGAAAACCCACTCCAAATAAGAGAAAACATATTGACTTGACCACATTGTTTGCAGATTTGTGTGATGTATACAAATTTGTATTGAAATATTCAACTTAAACTTGCTATAAGGAAGTTTTATAATTCTGTAAGTGCTAGGTTTAAGTTATGAAAGGAATAATTAGAGAGCTGATCTGCCCGAAAAGGTTTTGTTTATGTAATATGTTTTTTTCTTTTAGCCTGGGCCATCCAGTCTGCGCCTGGGACAAACCGTTCGGGTACCCATCCACAGATCCAGAGCAGGACCCATTGGGGCCTAATATAGGAGCCTCTGGGAATGAACCTGGTGACAAAAAATCTTCTTCCATGAATTATAAAGGTCCTTAAAATAAAAAGACTAATATAGCAACAATAATCTACCTCAATAGTATAAAAATTGTACTCTTCACAACCATTAAATGAAATTACCTCCAACAGTTTTCGCCCAAGAGGTAAAACAAACACCACCATATCACTAGAAAGAGTAGCTGATTTCTTGAACCCATGTAAATGCAAGTTCAGAGCACAAAGAAAGAAAGTAGCCCCTGCCTGAAACCAAATTTACATTAGTGAAAATGTAATGCTATATCCATTGAACAATCATGCTTTATTTAATGAACATATACAAGACAATTACAAAAAGAAAATTTGAAAGGGACCATTTCTTGCTATTCTTTTCTCTTCTAAGCCAAACAGGTAAGATTGGTAAACTTACTGCACAAAACAGTGACTTTGATTGAGGGGGAGCAGAGGAGTTAGCAGGTAGAAGACTGGTCGATATGTCGTTGTCAACTGCACTTTCTTCATCCACAATCAAACCTATACTTGTCCTTGGCCAAGAGCCACGGATTTGTGCTATATATGAACCTGCTGTAGGCGTATGACTTCTTGCTAAAGATCTTGCTGACCTGAGAAGAATACAAATATTGAGTATATTTCCTAATTCCAATCCTTGAGCCTGACTGTTAGAAAGATCAGAAATAAATTATATCAAGAAGCAATTACTTAATGTTCAAACTGATCTAGAATGAAAAATCAAATAGATTTAAAGGATAAATAAAAGATATTGTACATGTAATATATGTCTCTTCCAGTATATATTTGCCCAGCTAATTGTGATGACACAACAGGTATTGGTGAAGTTGACGCAGGTTTCACCACAGCTAAACCAGTTGATTTTTCATCCACATTGAGCTTAGATGCATCCTCTTTTTGTTCTGCCTGCATGTGTAAATTATGTATCCTTTTTACTTCTACAAACAGAACCACAAAAATAACTTATTCTATGGATCAAAATTCTTCAAGTGAGTCATTCAATTAAATTGTGAAGTGTAAATTATGTATCCTTTTTTACTTTTATAAGCTCAAGGACAAAATAAGCATAGTCCATGAATGAAATTCTTCAAGGGTAAGTAATTCAATTTAGAATGTGCAGTCAAGCCATAAAAGTCTGATAGACTTTCTAGTCTGACATACACTTTCCATCTTCGCATAATCAGCAAATGAAATTTCTGCAAGCTAAAAGAATTGGAACACATTAACCAAAACCAAATTTATCATTTGCAAGCTTCATATGCACCTCAAAACATGCAAGAGGACTTTAACAAACCAAGTGCTATGGAAGAAACACATGGAAGCACTACACTAAGACAATCACACAAGTTGACATTCATCACAATCACTGGAATGGTTTGGATAAACCTTTGTCAAGTTAATTGATAGGAGGCAGAATCAGATGGAATTGTCTTCAATATTGACTGAGATCCATCCAGAAGCTATGACTCAACAACCTGGATGTAAACCTTATTTTCAAAAACTTATTGCAAAGAACAGGAAGAAGATTAATCTTACACTGAGTTTTGGTTTCTCCTTTTGTTGTGAGGTTTACATCTTCTGTACAGCTTATTCTCTTGAACGATACGCAGCAAGATACTCCAAGAAACAGTTCAATTGTCTTTATCATGCCATGGCCCCATTTAATGAAAGATACTTCTCTGGATTCTATAACAATTAGTAAATGTCATTCTACTATTTTTTGCAATATTTTGCAATCTGGCCTACAGCTTTCTTCTCTAAACATGAGTACTTCAGTTGTTTCACAATGGTGTTTCTTCTTTCAATGTTGAGAGGAGTTAATAAGGGTTAAAGTTGCCTTTTAACATTCATTTTTTTCCGTTAATGAATCTTTAAATTCAAGTTTATTGAGAGTCAATTAGATTAATGTGATACATTGCTAGTAAACTTTTAGAACTAAGTTGATTGTATGAAAAGATTTGGGATATGTAATGCCTCTTCCACACACACTCCCTTTCAAGGATCCATGCTACCACAAAGGGATTGCTCGAGTCAACTATAGCAGTTTGATATAATTAGTTTGATATGGCATCTCCTGCCCCATGTTCGACAAATACCCTATTACTCCTATTGACCATTGACAAATGGTCACCATCTAATATTCGTCATGGTTGGCTATGGTCTCTCTCCAACATATTCCATGGATTCTATGTTATAAAATTGATAGGTGGTCCAGCATTCATAGGAGGTTTTCATGGATCAGGTCACTTTTGAGGATCCAATTGTCTGCAGTTATAGCTTTAACTACCACATGTACCTATTCTCATTTGTTGATTTGGTGTCCTCAATTTCTACAGATCTTTTGGCAAATGTTGCAGACCTACCAACATTTTCCAAGCTCCTTTGGTTGCGATTTTACACAAGTACTTCTCATGGCTGTATAAATGAGTTATGCCCATATGTGAACATGTCTAGTTATGCCTCTTGAGCTAAAGTGCATTATCTACATATTTGAATTCCTACTAGCCATTAATGTGAATTAACATTATCGATGTATTTCAAATGGCAAGCAATAAATAGTTGTGAATCGCCTTACTAGACAGGCAAAGTAGGTAATTGGAAATGAAGAAAGACAAGTGGTGGTGTTGGATAAAGAATAAGCTGCTACCTTGAAATGTGCTAGGGCAGGAATTGTAACAATCAACCTTGGTGTTGCAATTAAGAGAAAGATTTTTACAGTACAACTAACCAGGGATCAGAGTTATTAGCATATTAATATAGAATAAGAAATTGCAGATAATTTACGAATTTGGCTCAGGAGAGGCTACGCACCCTGAGTGCTGAGGCTGAGCAGCTACGCTCTCAAGCCAACAGAACGTTTTTATTCTTTTTATTTCTTCCCCCCAAAAAGAAAACACTATCAACCTTAAATACTAACCTAAGGCCTCCCAAAGTCGGCCACAAAACAAATTTCAAAAATCATAAAAGAGTTTCGCGCCAACCAAGTCGGCCACCCATTAAAAAAATAAATCTAAACACTGGCTGGGTCGGCCCAGCTTAATTGGGGATATTACAGTCCCCTCCCTCAGATGGTTGCTTGTCCTCAAGCAACCTTATACTCCGATGTTCGAAAATTTCAACCCCTTCCCAGGTAGCGTCTTCAATCGGAAGGTTCTTCCATTTCACCAAGTACTCTGGAATGATCTTGTTCCTTAGCCGCTTCTCCCTTACATCAAGCACCGTCTCCGG
>MU223269.1:6010203-6024397 GCA_018584345.1 Thuja plicata
TCGTCCTTGTCCATCTTATTACCGCTGCCTCCTATCCCTGACGAATTTGCGGCTGCCTTCTTTCGTTCTCTTTCAAGAGCACGCTGATCTCTTTGGCTCAATCGCATAACATCTCCACAGGCTGGCAAAGAGTCCTTGCTCTGATACCACTGAAATGTGCTAGGGCAGGAATTGTAACAATCAACCTTGGTGTTGCAATTAAGAGAGATTTTTACAGTACAACTAACCAAGGATCAGAGTTATTAGCATATTAATATAGAATAAGAAATTGCAGATAATTTACGAATTTGGCTCAGGAGAGGCTACGCACCCTGAGTGCTGAGGTTGAGCAGCTACGCTCTCAGGCCAACAGAACGTTTTTATTCTTTTTATTTCTTCACCCCAAAAAGAAAACACTATCAACCTTAAATACTAACCTAAGGCCTCCCAAAGTCGGCCACAAAACAAATTTCAAAAATCATAAAAGAGTTTGGCGCCAACCAAGTCGGCCACCCATTAAAAAAATAAATCTAAACACTGGCTGGGTCGGCCCAGCTTAATTGGGGATATTACATACCTCAACATGGCTTGGAATGGGGAACTCAAGTTGGGCAAGATATCAATCCATGGAACCCCTAAGTCCCCATCCCAGCATCTAGATCTCTTTTTCTATCATTTGATATCATTGTAATAGTGTAGTTCGCTTATGTAATCTCAATTTTATAGCTACCACACTCGTAGAAGCACTTTCCATATTGTGGTTTTACTTTCATGCCCTTGGTCAACACCCATATGATGATATTTATCTATAGCTGTATTGTCTCTTAGCACACAATAAGCAGTGCTATTTGTAGTGTTAATAACCACATGTCAAGGTGTACTGCCCATAGGTACACTCTACGTTTGAGGGTCACTGATGAAAACCTTCATTTATCTATAAAAAACAAATATTGGATGGTCATTACTACAATGAACATTAAACTACTCAATGTAAAAGGGGTTTCAATACTTTGCTTAACAAATCTGTTTTGACCAGATATTCATTGTTCCAAGTTATCAGAACTTTATGCATGTACTTTCAAACAAGGAAATTAAGCTAACAAATACCATTTTCTGATTGGTTCATAAAAGCCCCTTCACATATTGAAACATAGAGGCATCCCACTTTGCAACCAATAAAATCACCTTCAAAAGGAAACGCCTCACACAAATTGATCAAGAAAGATATCAGGCAATCCAACATTGTAATCATGATCTATAAACAAATATGATATACCACTACATAAAGTGTGAATCCTCTAATAACCAAACTGTCAATCCTACATTTATCAAAGCTTTATGAAAATATTTGCTAGTATGATGCAGAGCATCTATCACAACCATAAACCATCAAGGGTACTACTAACCCAAATCCAACTCAAGACCTTTAACCTGATTAATAAGGCATCTAATAAAATTAAATAATTCTCACACCTTCACTCTTAAGACATCATTAAGGAAAATAGGACCTTTAGTGTATACAGGGACCAATGCACTTCAAAGCATTTTAGAACAACTCTAACATATCGCCTTTGCACTTTTGACAACTCCAAGAAATCAGAAGCCTTTCGCTGTTAAACCTGATACAAAATCAGTCTTAAATGCACCTTAGGACTGATCACAACTCCTTCAAACACAAAATAGGCTCAAAAGGCTATTAGGCCTTTCCAACAAATAACTGATCACAATCAAGTAACATAAGCAACTCCAAAACCAAATGGCATTTCAACTATCTTATACTGTCTTATAAAAAGTGATGGACATTCACTGATTTTTATAATGCCTTCAAATAGGACTGACCATGTTCACATCTTACATTTATTATCTGATCACATTCGTCCAAACACAACATTGAAATGTTCCTGAAACTGTTTACACACAATTTGGTGATCACAACATAACCATAAATGACTTATCATCTTCAAGTGCTCTGCAGACATCTTGACTATAAATCATTAAGTTTCATCATTTACATACATTGACTCAACAAAAGAAACTCAGTACCTTGCTGATCACTGTTATTACAGTCTGATTATGGTCACTGCAGGAAGACATAATAAGTATTCTTACTTTGTTGTTTGGACCCCAAGAGTTTGATGAGTTTCCCAAGCATTCACTAACCATTAGTAACACATTTGTACACAATTGAACCTCCCTTTGTTTGCAGAAACAACTTCATTACTGACTGTCAAAGAAATCAGAGGTCAAACAGCAGCATAAAAGATTTAACATTTATGGCTTCACAAACTGTAATGTGGAAAAGGTTCTAATGTCTTCCTCCAGCCTTCTCTTCACCTGTTTCATACCACAAACCTTCCAGAAGTATGGGACTTAATGATGGAATAGCAAGCATGACCTTATCAATCCTTTACAATTCTGATCATGGGGAAGATAATCAGTCATAATGTAAAAGGAATGCAAAACCATTTGTTTAAAAACAAACCTTCATAAGTGGCACCTCCTCATGTCTGATAGAACATTTTCTTACTCTCCCATACTTGATGGTTGTCATACACAACACTAAAATGTCAAGAATTTACTGATCACGCCAGTTCTCATTCCAAACAATGCAACAGAGGTCCTAGGGCATCAACCTTTCATTAGCAAAACATCATCAAATTACCTGCCACTTTGGAAACTTCAAGAACATGTCAAAATCTAACATTTCACCAATTCTGAGGTCATTCCACCGTGTAGTTTAAGAGATACAAAATATTTAAGTTCTCTGTTTACCCTAGCCTGGGTTTCAGACTGTTCATAGAAAAAACACTATAACTAGCACAAATCACCATGAAAATGGATGAGAGAGGATGCAAACGAAATCTTATCATCAGACTGCCTTTCGAAAACAATTACATATTGAAAATACATCATTTATGAGCCTTCATGGCTCTGTGACAGTCACAGATTACTCAAAACTATGTAACAGTTTGTTTGATTGATATTCCTTCCCAAATCTCCTCCAAACCTGTCTTCCCCTCTAATTTCGACCATACATGGCTTTATAAACTATTTGCAACCTCCTCTAACAGATATAACTAGCTTATGACCGATGGACTTCATTTTTGCAAATTTTTTGCAATTTTGCAACTTTTACAACTTTTTTCTGCTTTTTTGACAAAACATAACCGAACTTTGCCAAATCACTTAGGGACACTCTAAACATGCCAAAATGCACTTAATGAGCCAAATCACAACTATTTCAACCCTTTTTGGACACTTAGCATATTTTGACCTCCTTTGACTCTACTAGGACCTTATAGGTCTATTTGAACAAAATGGCTCTTAAAGCCTTACAAATTGAGTTGTTTTGATCCAAATGGTCCTTAGGACCTTACAAAACATTACAAATGAGAAAAAATTCAAAATAACCTTTATGAGACATTCCAAAGGTTAGGTGCTCCTACACCATAGTAGAACTCTATATTGCTCAACAAACTAAATATTCCCAGTACATCAAGAACAAATTGATATAATAACTTATAGAATAGACACATAATAAAACATTGAAGCTTGACATCAAATCAGATGAACAAATTAAAAAGCAACTTAAACAAAAAGCTCATTTCATCAAAGGTGTATGCACAAAAGGTTGGACTATGTAAATATTGAAGAAAACAAGAGTAAATTTCCAAAAGACTGCCTATGTGAGCATAAATTTCATTTTTCCAAAGGTGCGCAGACAAATGGGCATTGAGTTGCGTAAATGGTAAAGAAAATAAGAATAAAATTACAATTCTGGAAAGCTGCAATTTAAGGAAGCTCTTTAATCATTTTTTTATTTTTTTAATAATATCATATCATACCTTCAAATGAAATGCCTCTCTTTTGGTTTCAAACCACAAAAGGAAGCTTGTGACCTTTGCTCCCACCGTTTTGTACATGTAACCATAATACAAAGCCTGTGAAAGCAATGCCATAGTAGTGACAGTGTATAACTGCAGAAATAGCAGGCAAATTAGACATTGCCGTGCTTCAAAACTTTTCAAAAATCAACAACAATAGAAACACATCTCAAAAATTAAGCATGTCCCTACCATGGCCATGTAGAACTGTGTAGGAAGCTGTACAAAACAACAAACAGAAAAGCAAATGTAAGACTCAATTACAAGATTAAATCATGGGCCACTGAATATTGCACCATGAGATCCAGGTAACATCACAGGTACAAACCAACTCCAAGAGTAAACTAGTTGTTACAAACTAACATGCTAACAAAATCCTAACAATATTGAACAATATCTAATATATCTAAAAGCCCCTCTTAATGACTAAATATAAGACAATTGAAAAGATATAGTTATTAGGCAAAGTATCTGAACATTGGTGAAGAATCAAAAGATTACGTCCAAGCATGAATTCGATTAATGTGAACAATGCTCCGCAGGAGCAAAATTTACCAATTTCCCTATGGTCATCATTCCATCTCGTCGGAATATATTGCTAACTAGTCACTGCAGCCACCATGTAAACTATAAATGGTGCCGAACACTGGGTTCACTCAGAGGTGGTTTCCAGGTGCAAATATTTTTTCCTTGAATAGTGGGTTCTCCATTTGTTTGTTGAGGTAGCTTATCTCCACAACAAACTACATCATCATATTGAGATAACTAATCTCAACATGGTTAATTGACCAAACATTCAAGACTAGAATTTACCTTGATATATCCTATAATGATATGATTGTGTCAATTTCCTAAACATCTGATGTGTAATGCTCTCCAATCTCAAAGCATCTCAGGATATTTCACTGCACATAAAAACCATACATTTCTCTACCACCTAATTAGATTTTTTTAGTACTTGGAGGCACGCCTTTAATGATCACTCTACCTTGGATCAGATATTTGCCCTCAATGTTTTATAGTTCCACCTTTGCAGCATGATAAGCCTCTAAATAATTCCAATGTTGAAAGTCCCATCACTATTGGCTTGACAAGTACCACAGTTTTAATGCTTATATTGCTTGTTGTCTTATCTCAAACACACCTCAAGTCCATGTCCATAACTAGATATCACAAGCCCCTCCACTTCATCGTACAATGCATCCACATCAAAACACCTCATCAGTTGGACATTTGATCTGATGCATCCTAGCATCAAAGTATTCTCTTCCCTGATCTAGACCCAATATTCTATATCTCAGTAGATGAGATGCTTTAGTACTACTTTTGTTCAATTCACTCACTATTTTCCAAGGAATAAAAGACATGCTTGTAAGAAAATGACATTGTTTTAGGAAAATATTTCCATTGACCACATCTCTCTATCATGTAGACAGCTACGCCATTGGTTATGTTTGCAAGAGCTATTTGTGCCACCCTTTATTTTTTTAATCAAGTTAGATACTTTGCCAAACAGAAAAAAATGAAACAATTTGAAACCAGAATAAATTATTTCGACATAACTTCCAAGATAGAAAAATATGCAAACAAAATTTCAAAATCAACAATGCAAACCAATAGCAAACATACCATCAAGATGACACAAGATATACCCTAGGAAATGCTCATTAGAGAAACACCTAGCCTCCAAAAGCACTCACACGCTCAATGTATTATCTCATGAGCGAAGATTAGAACACACCTACAAAACCTCCTACAAGGCTTTATAAACATCAAATTCCCTAATTGATGTGAACAAGCAAAAGAGAATCATGTAAACCACCCATCCCAATCCATGCTCCCTCTCCTCACATATGCAACTTACAATAGATGCTTAATCAGTCTTAGCCACCAAGTCAAAAAGTTATTCTCGTGTAAAAAACTCTCTAAAGATTTCATCAAAATCATGCACTCTTCCATGTACACATTTTGTCAAACACTTGGCATACTTCTGAGATAAAAAGGTTTCCTTGTTGCAGGTTTGATATGTTCAGATTTATGGATGTTTCATTGCATGAAGTGATGAAAATTGTATAGGAAATGAAGCATGAATTGCTGAAGGTATGATGCTTAGGATCAACATATTTGGAAATTTCCTAACCACACCCAGATTTCACCATCTATTTCTAAATTTCTCACTCAGCACATCGAATTTCAGCATGGAGTTGGGAATTTATTCCAACAGAGGTCAGAATTCCAACCTAGGTTGGAAATTGCATTTGAAATTCATTCCCAGAATTCGGTAAGTGTTTGGGACTTGGGGAGTTTGTGAAGTGTTGGAAAGCATTATGAAAAGTTCAGATTTTCATCTTTCTTTCAGTCTTGCCTTTTTTTTATCGACACTTAAAATTTGGAATTCATCACTTCTTCGCCCAAATCGCCTTCAACTATCAAATTAGAATTCAATCACTTCAATCAGAATTCAACCACTCAAACACAAATCCCCTTCTTTGATCGAAACTTGCACAAGCATTGTCTGAAAATTGTAAATTTGTCAAAGTTGAAATCGAAATAACACTTGGCTTCTTCTAAAAAACATTTTCATCAATTTGCAAATCGGAGTTTGGGCAAGATTTGGGATTTTGAAATTGTTACCAAACTAAGACTAAGCCAACAAATGACTACACTACCAAGAAAAAAAGTGGGGGTCCTATTGTGAGGTTTTCACACCATCTCTCCATTGTGAATGAGGACCCCCTATTTTTGGCCTAGCTACTGTAGCGCTAGTTGTGAAGTGGGGTTTGGTTGAGTCTGTAGGGTTCAAAGTTCGAATTAGAGGGTCTAGTTTCTAAAGAATGGTTGAGTCTGAGAGAACTGGATGAAAGGATGAGAATCCTAACCTCTCGAGGAATGCATTGATGCAAAATAAAAGTTCGAATTATGATCAAAATGGATTATTTTTGAGGTAAAACTGGACTAAGTAGAAATGTCATAATCTTGTGGAAGGGGCAAAATCCGCCCCCTGCTGAGAATTTTATCCTCTAGGCACAAGGATTTCCGCCACCCTAGAATGAGTAGTTCGGGCATGAAATGATGGTTTGTTGTGGTTCTTCAGGTTATAAATGGACAAGTGAGAGTATTGAAATTGCGTGGAAGGCCAAATAAGGATTGATTTGAAGACTTTGGATAAGGAAGATGTAAAGAGCCTGGCTGGCTCTTCTTTGAAATTTCAATGCAAAATTCACTTCACACTAAAATATAGATTTATACTTTCTTTTGAAATCAAATATGTCTTTTTTAAAACATTTTCCAATATATAAATGCCAAAATATAGATTTCACCAGGTAAGTCTTAACTCCTTTAAAAAAACAATTACAGATCACAATATCATAGCGCAACTGCATTAACAATCCATTAGATCACTATCATTAGCAAATGGAGATGACATTAAAATCATTCGTAAATGGAGATGATATTAAAACGCTACCTCTTACTCTTCCTAGACTGCTGGCCACACTGTCTTCATGCTAACCGCAGCAATCACACTTATCTCCTCCACGCGTTTCAAGAAGGACACGGCTGGTAGCTAGAGAGAATGTGACGCCAAGTCATTAAGCGGTTTCACCTTCACTCGTAATGAAAAAACTCACTATTCAACCCGTAGCCTTCCTAAGGTGAATGACGGTTGGAGAATATGGTAGCTGCAGCTGATAGCTATTCTCACGTCTCCTAGTTGCTGGCCACTAGCTCACACCAAGGATAACTCGATCACAAATCTGATATGATGGCTCCAAATAACCCGCAGCCAATTCCTCCTTCTGTGGCGTTGAATTTGATATGTTTCCTCCTGACAATCTTCAGCACTGATTACAAAAAAAACTCCACACATTTCACCAACCTTAAGCTGATTCAAAGTGTAATATTGAACAACAATTCTTTGCAATCAAACTTCTTCCTCCAAACCCTTGTTTCGAAACCACAACCAAAATCATAAGTTTTCAAAGATGTAATGAATAATAAATCCATCCTCTAAGAATTCGAAACCTTCATATAATGCCCCAAAGCTTCTTCACGAAGGCTCGAAATTGTGGCTTCAAGGTGACACTTTTCACTTAAATGCATACTTTATGTTATAAGCTCATAACTCCATTTTGAATTAATATAATATAACCTTTAATGAGCTCGTATTATTAATCATTGACTTAGGCAAATAATGATTATTTAGTGAACTTAATTAAATAATCATACTCAAATAGCTCCAAACATCAAGAACCAAGAACACCAACTGACCCTGTGTGCCTAAGCATCATCCAGAAATAGTAACTAGCCAACTGGCAACTTACTATAAATAGTAAGTCCATCAATCCGGAAGTCCTGCCACAGACACCATATCTGACACTGTCAACACTGCTCTAATGTCCTGTCAAACCCATGCTGTGACTTACTATAAACAGTAAGTTCACACCAAATGACCTTCTAATCACCTCAACAGAGCATGAAGGTCGCACTAATGATCTACCACTGGACCTCCTAAAAATGGGGACATTATAGTCCTCCCTCCTTGAAATTGCTTGTCCCCAAGCAATCTCAGAACACAACACACAAAGTCCACCCAGATCCCAAGGATAGAATGGAGTACTATCCCCGTGATCACCTACAAACTTCTATGGAGAAATCATCGTCCACTGAGCAAACCTGAACACACTGACACCATGCCAACCATAACAACCCACATAATCCGCAGTGCCCAACCTACCACTACCTAGATCCCAGTAGAGATGAAACTCACAACCATCCATAACAAAGAAGAATGGATATCCAAAACCATCTGTCAAACCAGAGCTACATGCACACCCTGCCAGTTTGCCCTGAGTACTCCCGTAATCTAGATATCCCTCCACTGTAAAACCATCCTAGATGTACTGACCCTACAAGTCACCTCTTGCTAACTTGCAGTAACGAACCCCATCAACTGCAGATGGAAAAAACCCATCCCAATAAGGATGATACAACTCTGGAACCAACCCACACCGACGCGCAAACAAGTCCTCGATTGGTGGGTCAAAAGAGAAGTGATGAGCACTCCTCACTGTGTAATCATGGTGAAATGCTCCAATCCCTGTCAGAGGCTCATCAAAACCCAACTGAGAATCAAGAGAGGGCTCTAATCTCTAACTCCCAACAACTGGTTGGGCAAGGTCCCGAGTAACCCGCTCAGCAAACCCAACCACAAAATCCCGATGAGGAAGCATGGTAGTCAAGGTATCTACAATCTTCCCCACTAACAATTGAATAACGCGAGAACTCCGGATAAGTATACCCTCAGATGTCCTGAAGGGTCCCTACCACAAAACTGGACTCTCAAGCAAGTACTCCATAAATGACTCCGTACAGTAGAAATTATAAGAAGCAACATCAACCTGCTCCATTGCAATCCACAATTGATCCCTCGGAAACTATGGCACTACCAACTGCCTATCATGATCAGTTGTATGAGATGAAGGAATAGATTTGCTTCCGACATAAGGAAATAACTTGTCATGAGAACTAGTCCCCAAACCAGATGATACCCTGTCCCTATCCTGTAAATCAAATGGAGTAGTGTCAAAAACTGGCACCCAACCCTCTAACAAATCCACTCATGCTACGTCAGGACTCTCAACAACCTGCTCTGTATCATCTAACATCGTGCTAACAATTGGAGAACCTGATACCCCAAATCTCTCTCTGCTATCCTCCATTGAAGCACACTCCTCAACTATATCTACTACATCTGTCTCAAAGATGGATGTAACCATGTCCCCAACACATCTATCACTGCTAACTGTGGAAGCTGACTCACCACCAACCACTACTATATGCAACTGAACTGGATCTATGGCTAGCAAAGACTCAATCTGCTCCAACTCCACAGTCCCCTCTCCCATCTGCAACTATGACTCTTGAAGAGCCAATTGAGTGCCCTCTAAAGCCTCAGAAGTCACTATGAGCTCCTAAGTAAGCTCGCTCACCTCCTCTCTGTCCATCAAAGCCTCATATGTTGTACTCCCCCACTCAACTAGGTGATCTTGGTCGGCTATCAACTGTAGATAATCCTGTCTCAAAATCCTAATAGCCTCCCGCAAGGAATGAATCTCTGTCAGGGAAAGGTAACCACCACTGTGCTCATATGCCATAGGAGCACCCCAACCATAAACAACCAACAGCTAACAAGCGGCATCGAAATGCTCTAGAGTATAAGTAATGTCTCTCTCGCTGACTCTCAACTGGCTAGTCACATGATTATTCTGCACAACGGTCCTCCTATGTACAATCTCAACTGCACTATCCACACTATGGAAGGAAGTTGTATCCAACAAACTCCCCTCAAGATCACTGTATCTCCGTGTACTGTCATCCGAGCACACATCAACAAATTGAGTATTGACATCGGACTCATCCTCATCTACCCCCATGGAAGCTGCTGCTGAATCCAACTCATAACAATCCTCAGCTACCTCGTCCTCTGTAACCACATGACCATCCAGATCCTGGAACCCATCGCCACTAAATGGCAACGCTGAGTCAATACCCAAAGTTGGATATAGAAAACCAAACACACTGCAGCCCACATCATCCTCACACTCAACATCAGAGGTATCCGCGATGCTAGTATCAACATCCTCTATCTGAGACCCCTCTGCTATCTCCGACTGCATACATGACTCAATGTCTTCACGTGAATCCCCTACAATGTGGCATGAACCTATGTCACCTGACTCATCTGTACCACTCCACTCCTGAGTGTCATCACTGGGTGACTCCATGCTCACATCCTCAGTTCAGGAAAAGACTGCAGTCTCCTGCACTGACTCCATACTACGACAACTGTCAAAAACATCCGAGCTATCAAAGCTCAAATACTCCTAGCAGTCCTCAAAAATAACACCATCATCCATGGTGTCACAATCCCTAGTGGTATCTACAACATCCCCCACTCTCACACCATCCATGGCATCAACAACAGGCTCAAATAAAAGTCTGGTGTACGGAAAATCAAACCTTGTATCGCTAATATTGCTACCAACTAATGCAAGACTGCCATCAATGGTCGTAGACATGTCACCAACTCTAGTAGGCTCAAGATTCTGAAACTCAGTACCACTAACTGCCAACAAGTCAAGGACATCCACATGTCCCTGTAACAAATCTCCACCCTCTGGTGTGCAAATAGGGCTAGTGGCTGGTCTACTAAGTACAGGAACATCTCCCCCAAAATCAGCATCTGCTGAAAACTCATCATGGAGAATTCTGGATGTCTCACTTGTTTTATACTTACGTTTCTCCTCATATCTTCTCTGAGAAGAGGACCTACTGAACATAGAAACCAAATAGTTTGTTGCCCTATTGACAGTTGCCGGATTTAAAAGTGGCGCATTTAATCTTTCCAATGTTTGCCTTCGTTTCTCCATATCCTTAACTAAGGCATTTGTTTGTTTTCTTAATTCAGACAAACTGTCTAACTGGTTTCTGAGTACTAGATTTCTTGTATCTGTCCATGAAAAAAAAAATCAGAGTCAAACCATCAAGCCCAATAAATATTACCCCCACAAGATGGCAGGAAAACTGCTCTGATACCACTGTAAAGAGCCTGTCTGGCGCTATCTCTAAATTTGCTTGCAAAATTTTAATTTGTTTTGGATTTGTAATATAGTATGAATTTTTAAAATAATTCGCCAGGTAAGAACAACAATATTACAAATTGGAAGCAATAAATCTATTCTTGTAACAACACCGAATTCTCACCACACTACTGAATAACTTTATTAAATCACAATTAAAAATCATACAATGCGATTTGAAACCAAAGCATCAATTTATTATATGGAACCTGTGTTTTGATCTCCACCAATGCTGGCCGCAGCTGAAAAGAAATATAGTGGATGCTTGCACAATCCCAACGTCAACCTCTAGCAATTCACACATACTTCAATTGTTTTTCTCCACTCTACATTCATCAATAATTTCAACACAAAGATTCTACCTCTCCCAATGGCTTCACACAGCTTCCCAGATCAACCGCAACATACACAATTCATCAACATCCATGCTGATTCAAAGTGCTGGAAACAAACAAAGAATTTACAATTCTTTGCAAGGTAAATTTCATTCCACAAACCCTTGTTTCGAAGTTCAGCAATTCCATAAATGATCCAAAGATATGGCATAATGAGTTTCAAAATCCTTAAGCAATTAAAATAAGCTTCTTCAAAAAGACTCGAAACTTTTAGCTTCACCTTCACACATTGCATAACTTAAAATGATTATACCATTAAAGACGTTATCATTGCATAACCTTTTAATTGAAATATAATACTTCATTATATTTCCCCACATTAAATGACAAAGCTTTTAAATATAAGTCATTATAATTAATTAATGACTTAACTGTATTTTAAAAGCTCATAATATAATTAATTAAGTGAACTAAATTAATTAATAAAATAATCAACCCATGCCAATCCAAATGCTCTGCTCTGTCAAGACAACTGCTCGGACACCCTGCCACAAATAGACACTGTCAGAAATAAACTTACTAAAAATAGTAAGTCCCTCAAACTGAAAACTTTGCAAATGAATCCACAACTCCACTGATACCAATGCACAGGCGCCCTGCTAAAATAGCAATCGTGACGAACACCAAAAATAACCACTTACTATAAATAGTAAGTCTGTCAATCTGACCCAAACGAAGAGCAACCCTGGCATCACAGACCTCCCGAGTGGAAACTGACCACTGGCTCTGCTACACGACCCCCTCCAACATCCCGATTAGCCTATGAGGGTCACAGAAATCAGCCAATCCCATGTGCCTAAAAACAGGGACATTACAATAGGTGTGGAACTTTCATTATCCCACGTGCCTAAAAACAAGGACATTACAATAGGTGTGGAACTTTCATTTTATATGTGGATTGACTCGAGTCTAGCAATGGTGAGGCTATGTGGTCTTGCTACAAGAAGGCTACAAAGTCCTACATCCTAGAATAAGATCATTGCATGGTGTACTTCTAAAACATTTTTATAATACAGTACTAAAATATTTACATGCTTATAATGTTAGCAATAAGAACAAAAAACTAAGATAAGTATATTATGGCAAGAAGAACAATTGTAACATGCTCCATGTGCTTCTTTTCTAATGGAGAGAATAGTTTAGGAGAAGAAACTTACAGTTGCTGGTTCAAGCGAACACCCAAAGAGGTTGAGTAAGTCTCTGACATAAAAGCAAACCACAATAATTTAAATTAGAAAGACCAGAGTACCTTCCCTAGAAGTATAATACAATTTCTAAATCAAAAAATGTGGCATAACATATTCTTCTATTGCAAGGGAAGGTAACCAAAAAATGATCAATAAAATTTAAAAAATGCATATCTTGTAGAACTCAAGACTCAAGGCTGCTCACATACTCAATGGAAAGGGCAGAAAATCCACCAAGTGTTAATGTAATCAATACAAAATCGGGAAGGGGTACAAATAGCATGATTTAGAAAGAATTTCAAATGCATAATAGAAATAACTCCAAATACTTATCATAGACATTGAAAATTTGTATTTCTATAAGTTGCATATAGTTGACAGAACAAAAATAAGTAGAACACAGTTGGTGAGAAGGAGGTACTATAATCACCATGTACATGGAATGGAAGAAATTGCATCTTATGTGCGCATTAGAGAAATAACAATATACATGTGTATTAATTATTCCTAATAGCAACAATGACCGATGCTGTTTCAGAATTGAGTTTCTTGTCAAACCATGGATTGATTAAAGCCATCAGATGGTTCCTTAAAAATGAGTCTGTTTTGTACAAAATACAAAGCCACTTTCATTTCAAACCATAAGGATTGATCAAGCAGCTTCTTTAAAAGTTGAATTTCATTCTGCCTCCACCATTTTGATATTGTCTATGATATTAAATGCATAGATTGTATCTTTCCATGGCAGATAGCTCTAGAGATGTATAGGAACCAAAAACTAATAGCTATGTACTGGTAAGAATTAAACAATTAATGGAAATCCTCGTTGCTTCTGAATTCATGTGTATTTGATTATGTTAAGTGTTGCCTGACTTTAAGTCACCCATTTTTTTGGCAATATTGGTCATGTCAAGTCAGTCTGGTCAGTCTGAGTCTAGGTCTAAGTCTTTCTTAGGTAGGAAGTCTTTGTCGGGTTTCCCTCTCATTGCCTTTCCTTCTCTTAGCCAGGCGGGTTGTTCTGAGGTCTCATTATTTTGGGTAGGTTGTAGATCCTAACCCGGCAAAGATTTGTGCTCCAATCGATGTTCTTTCTCAGGCAGAGATCGAAG
>MU223269.1:6047524-6067547 GCA_018584345.1 Thuja plicata
CATTTACAATGGGGCGATGGTGTGAAAACCTCACAACACTTCCAAAGAGTTTTTTGCGGCCCTCCGTGCCCGCAACACTAATGTGGGCATAACCAGGATCAAGGAGGGTCAATCTCTTCTCACTGAGCTTCCTGATGTTCTGCAAGCCTTTGTTCGTCATTATGAACAAGTCTTTGCCACTCAGGGATCTTCTCCTGCAAGCGAGCAAGCTCTTGCGGATTGCATTGTTGTTGTGCCCCAATGTGTCTCACCTTCCCAGCGAACTTTCTGTGACCAACTTCTTACCTTGCAAGATCTTCGGGAAGCTGTCTTCGCCATAGCTGATGACAAAGCTCCAGGTTGTGATGGGTTTCCCTGTGAGTTTTATAAAACACTCTGGGATGCCATCGGTCCTGATTTGCACCAGGTCTACCTAGAAGCATATCACTCTCAGTCCCTGGGAGAAATTATCAATCAAGGCAACATTAAATTCATCCCCAAAACAGGGGATCCTGAGGATATTTGCAACTGGCGGCCTATTACCCTGCGTAATGTCTCATACAAGATCATTGCTAAGGCACTGGCTCTTAAGATTTGCCACATCCTCCCTCAAATTGTTCGTCTTGAACAAACTGGTTTTATTAAGTCCAAATACATCTTGGACAATATCATTATTGTCTGGGAAGGTATGGAATGGGCTCGTAAGTCACAACAGAAAGCCCTTTTTCTCAAAATTGACTTTGCCAAAGCTTATGATCGTATTGAATGGCCTTTTATTATTGCTATGCTTCATGCTCTGGGTTTCAGCCCCAGATTTCTTCAATCTGTGCAGATGCTCTTCAGGGATGCCTCTGCTTGCATCACCATTAATGGTCGGCAGTCTTGCACTTTTGGGCTTTACAGATCCATACGGCAAGGATGCCCTCTTGCTCCTGCCTTATATGTTCTGGCAGCTGAGGGCTTTGGCTACCTTTTAGCCCATTCAATTTCGCTGGGCAGTGTTCGTGGGATTTCTCTTCTCAATACCACTCAGCAGCTGGTTAATGGCCATTTTGCTGATGATTCTTTCCTCACTCTTCTTGAGGAGGAAGATAATATCAAGGCAGCCTTGCAGTGTTTAGACACTTTCTGTCTGGCTTCGGGCTCTGCCATTCAGTGGCATAAAACCTTGTCTTACAGACAATCTTCCCTTCTAGACCCACCCTGGTTTTCCCAGTTTGGTTGTTCCAGGATTCAGCATGGGGAAATTTTTCGCTTCCTTGGTATTCCTTTTGCTTTTCAAGCTACTTCTACAGAATTATGGAATGCCGTGCTAATTAAAATTGAAAAAAAACTTACCTATTGGATTACCAAGCCGCTCTCACTCGCTGGTAAATTTCAGATCTGCTCTAAGGTTTTGGTTGCAACTCATGTGTACTATTCTTCCTGCTGGGCCCCTTCCAAGGCTTCCTACAAGAAGCTCGAAAAGTTGTTAAGAGATTTTCTTTGGGCTTCTGGTGCTGATCACAATGGTTTTCACCGGGTTGCTTGGGAATTATGTTGTCTCCCCAAGGCCTCTGGTGGGTTGGGCTTACTTGATACTCAAAAGCAGGGCCTGGTCTCTGACTACAATCTGTAATATAATTTTGATATCTAGATACAAGATAGAAGAGAGACAATCACGGTGGGGATTAAACAATTGATTTATGATTTATAACATTAGAGGTTCAAACATGCATATGATTAACACTACTATTAGCCATAACTAGCATACATAATTTCCTTCAAATTTCTATATACATGTATATCAATCTAGGGTTTTGTAGATATCAATAGTCGTAAGTAAAATATCAATAATCACTTACAACCTACAAATCTCTACATGGTTTATTAATGAGCTCGGCAAGATGTCCAGTGTGATTTGAGTATGGAAGTTTGAATATTGTTAATTTTCTCTCTACTATGTGGTGATCTGAGTATGCTATAACAATTTGGGTGTTCATTGGCTTGCATCTTGTCAATGTGACCAATGCCCTATCAATATAGTGATCTAAATGTATTGACCTATATATAGATATTCCAAGGGATAAAACAAGAAATGAATGTGATCTGGTTTATGATGGCACTAGTCTCCCTATCAAACCATCTGCAGTTGATGGATAATTTTTTAGTCTAGAATCACCAAATGCAAATAATCAATTATAAATGTGTGCCACCCTAGATTTAGTACTCTTGGTTGTCCTCTAATTGTTGATATGTTAGAGTTTTGTTGCTAAACTATCAAGCCCCAGCAATTTCCTTACCTCTAGTGATCTAAAATAGATTTTTTATAAATCCATAAAATAAGATGAGCTCAAAATGGAAAGTCCTCATCAATCTACAAAACCTAATTCATACCCTAGACAAAGAATGTCACCAAACTCTAGCAATAGGCAAAAACAATCGAATTTACTATTTCAAATAAGTGTCAACTACAACCTTTGTATAGAATTTCCTAGTCCAAGGGAAAGGGTTATATTCTCACCTTGGGATATGCAATTCAAGGGATTTCATTCTTGAGTGCCTACTAGTCCTTAGTCATAAATCCAAAAGTCATGCTGAAAAGATAACCTCCCAGCAACAAGAAGACTTGGAAGATATACCCATCCAAAATAGGTCCCATGGGCCCAAAGTTAGCGCCCAAACTTGAATTTGAATTTTATTTTGCTTTTTTATTAATTATATGTAGTTTTTTTATTAGTTTAGTGTTTATAAACACTTTTGTTAATCCAAAAGGTGGTTTCCATGGCACCCAAGGAGAGAGTAACATGATTGTCCTCCCTTCCTCAAATTGCTTGTCCTCAAGCAATTTAAATTTTAGATGATCAAAAATCTCCACTCCTCATGTAGCATCCTCAAACAGTAGATTCTTCCATTTCACTAAGTACTCTAGAATGATCTTGTTCCTTAACCTCTTCTCTTTCATATCAATCATAACCTTGTATCAATGGCATCTCTAATGAGGGTGTGACCTACTATCCAAGGGCCTTCTTAAGGCATGACAAAAGCATTATAAGTTATATTATTATCCAGCAATTCCAACTAATGCAACTTCATCTATCCTCCATAGGATTTTATAATACCCATAAAATTGTGGCTTAAGCTTTTCCACACCAATCTCCTTGAGGGAAGATTGTCTATAGGGTTGTAAATGCAAAAAATTCATCTCTCCTACCTTTAAATTTCCCTCCAAATGGTGGCACCCTATTATAAATTATCCTTGAATGCGTTCAAAATATCTAAACTTTTGTACTAGCTCCAAGAACTCTACTATCTGAAAGAATCAAATACGTGAACAAAATCACATCATCATTGTAGAGTGCCTTGAAAGGAGTCATACCTATAGACAGGTGACAAATAGAATTATAGAAAATCTCTCCAAGGTGGAGCCACTTAACCCATGATGTTTGTTGTCCCGTAACATGATTCCTCAAATACCCTATAATACATTTGTTCACAATCCCCAGTTGCCCATCTATTTGAAGATGATAACTACTTGGAATCTATATACCTATCGACCGAAGAGTTCTTACCAAAACAATCAAATGAATTTGCTATCCCTATCACTCACAATATTCCTTGGCAGCATATTTAGTCTAATATTTCCCTAAGAAACATATCAGCCACCTATGGAGCCTTGTATTATGAAATTATGACACAAAAATGAGCATACTTAGTTTAACTATCCATTACCACGAAGATGCAATCCTTCCCTTGCACTTTTGAAAGACTTGTTATGAAATCCATTGAAATGAAAACCCATTTCTGATTTGGAATGGATCAAGGTTGCAACAAACTAAATGGAAATGCATATTCTAGTTTGTTTTATTGACGAACCAAACACTCCCTAACATGTGTCAATCATTCATCCTTGAGTCCCATTGTAATGTCCCCTCCCTAATTAACCCTCAAATTTGCCCTAAAATCACAGTTGCACAAGATTAGGGTTAGGATTTACCATTTATAGGGTTTCTTCAATCAAGTAATACCGTACCTTGAAATCCTACAACACAATTAGGGTTCATAATCATAATGCCATGGTTACATTTCTCTAAATTAGAAATAATATAAATATGAGGGATATAAATCGATTTGAGAGATTGTTGGAGTTAGCTTGAGAATGACCCAACCATAGGAGTGATAAGATAGTGTGATTTGATGAGGTACCCTAGAAACCCCCCACCCTAGGTCTAAGAGCGGATTTATTAACCCTCTTGGCCTCATGTGGCCCTTGCCATACATATGAGGTGGCATACCGAGTCTGGGGTTCTATCACAATTCTCCTTCATCCCACCACTCTTAACTTGCTTCTAAAGATTGAACACCCATTTTTCATGGTAGGGATTGTGAGGAGCATTCACAACGAGGTGTCTCGAAAGCCTATCCTTCCTAAGCCCAAAGGCAGTCCACTTTGTCCCCCTTTGGCCCCATGGGGACTCCCCAGCCACAACCATGAGGTGGCATGCTTAGAAGGTGGCCTCATCGTTGTTCTCCCAACTGTGACTACTTCACTTTCCTTACCATTATTGATTACAGCAGTCAGGAAATATACATAACATCTTATAAATACTTTCTATATTAAGTCATTACACCGGCAATATACCTATCATTGCTAAATCAGATAATCATAAAATACATATTAGACAATTGATATACGCATGCATGTCTGTAGGAATGTCTACATATAAACAATCACTTATTAAAATTTCATCTCTAAAATGCACATAAAGTCCAAACAAGAATAGTCATAAAAATGCTTATTATCCATTATATGTATCAGAATATACTCAAACCAAGAAAATAGCTTGAATTATTGTCTCTTTTCTTTTATATTTCTCTCTGTCGACGATTGAATGATTAATATAGACTGATTGAATGTATTAAATAATTGATTGCAGGTCTATTTGCTTGATTCCCAATTCACGTTTGATGAATGATAGAATGATTTTCTTTGATTTGATGATTTGATGTGTCAGTGAATGATAATTGATTGAAAGTGAAATTCGTAAGCTGAGTGATGATTGAGTGAGTGTTGATTTGATGTATTGGTGAGTGATGATAGATAAATGATCCTTGAATGCTTGGAGTGATCTCTCGTTTATACATTATTGGTGAAAGATACACCACCTTTCATAAGAATTGAGTTACCGCTTTTCGTTGTGGCTTTTGACAATAATATATTATTCCCCAACTTTATCTCCCTTGGATGACCTCCTCAAATGAAATCTTATCCTCTTTATACCTTTCGATGTGAGAAAGAATCACATCTCTTCACCATATCTGCTCCTTGCAATGGTCACACCCTTTCACAATTACCACCCTTCAAAAGGGTCACAACCCTTCATCATTGCTGCCCCTTTGGAAGTTACTTCCTTATTCTCTTCCCCTTCCTTCTTCCATTAATCCCTCCTTAATTCCTATGCTCCCCTTTATGCAGACCAGAATTGTCTTGAATCTCATAACAGAACTTACTATGATTACATTCCTTATGATTATCCCTTCTTCGATGCCTTCAAGAAATGACTGTCCTCCTATTTATATCTTCACAATTGGAGAGTCGTAACCTTTCATTATTATAATTGTTGTTGCAAAAGTCTGCACCCTTGCCTAAATGGTGGTTAGCAACCTAGAAAACCTTGTGAAACATGGAAACAATCTCTCAATGTGGGACTTTCTTAATGAGATTGAATCTCCAGAGAAGGTTGGCTTCCTTACAATCAAGGTGCACCTAAAAACTATTAACTTTAAGGGAAAAGGGAGAAAGATTACATGAAAGTAAAAAATGCAAAAAGGGAAAAGGGATGATACACCAGATTGAATAATCAATCTATTATTTCCAATTAGTGCACTTAAACTCAATAGAACTCACAAATTACACTATTTCCTATATTTATCAACCTTAGCACAAGAATGAAAGTCAAGAATCAATATAATTAGGTAAGGAATACAGATATTCACTTAACAAGATTAATTGACTCAGATTGACATAATTACATGGAGTTGCAACTGATGAAATGCGTCCAAAATAATAAGGCAGAAAGGCTACACAAGCTATTTGGATTGAAAATAGGTAAACAACGGCAATTCCTATTGAAACAAGGCAAAAGTATTTACAGAGGAGAAATCTGTAAAAATATCAAAAAAGAGATCCTTGCGAAATGTACAAACTTTGCCTTTATAGGGTTCAAGCATAACCCAAAATTTACATGAACTTCAAATCCTCAACTAGGGTTGAGTTACACAAGAGTCATGAAGATCAGAAGATATATAAGTGATATATCCATGTCATCAGGTAATTCAACTTCATAAGCATTTCCACAGTCAAATCTCCTCAATATTTAGCAAGGACCAAATTTCTTCATTTTCAATTTACCATATGTTCCAACAAGAAATCTGCCTCTCTTCAGATGAACCATAACTGCATCACCAACTTCAAAAGTTTTATGTCTTCTTGATCTATCTGCACTATCCTTGTATTTCTGATTACTTTGCTCCAACTTATGTTTCACTTCTTCATGCAATGTCTTCATAAACTCAGCAAATTTTTCTCCTTCATCACTCCTCTTTTCCTCTCCAGCAATGTCTCTCAAGTCTGATATACCTCTTGCTTGCGTGCCACTAACAATCTCAAAAGGTGTCTTTCCAGTACTTCTATTCACTGAACTGTTATATGCAAACTCTGCTTGTGCCAATATCAAATCCCAATTACTCGGTGTGTCTCCAACTAAGCATCTCAACAGGTTACCCAAACTTCACTTTACAACCTCTGTTTGTCCATCAGTCTGTGGATAAAATGTAGAACTATACTTTAACTTGGTGTCCAACTTCTTCCAAAGTGTTTTCCACAAATAACTGACAAACTTACTGTCTTGGTCAGAGATGATACTCCTCGGTAATCCACGCAATCTGACAATCTCCTTAAAGAAAAGATCTGCTATATGTACTGCATCTAATGTTTTTCTACATGGTATGACATGTGTCATCTTAGAGAATCTATCCAAAACAACAAATATGGAATCATTACCTCTTGCTGTCCTCGGTAAACCAAGAACAAAATTCATGTTAATATCACTCCAAGGTTTCTCAGGAACAGTAATCGGTGTATACAAACCAATATTCTGACTTACTCCTTTTGCAACTTGACAAACTACACAATTTTTCACAAATTTTTGAACATCCTTATACAACTGAGGCCAAAAATACCTTTCCTTCAATGACGTCAATGCTCAACTAGTTATTAATAATTCATTGTCTTATCCTTTCCCTTTGCAACGTTCTATTAGGCAGGGTTGTCCCGTGGCCCCTTTCTTATATGTTCTTACTGTTGATGCTCTCTTAGTATCCATTGCATAAATACAATCAACTGAAATTGATTAAGGATATTTTCATTCCTGATAAGGTGGCGATTAGTTCACATTTTGCTGATGACAGTTTACTCTTTTTACAAATTCTAATAAAGAAATTAGTAACATGTTGGAGGTCATTAACTTATATTGCTCTGTTTCGGGTTCCAAGATAGCGCATCATAAAACTGAATTTATGATGGTTCAAGCTGATCCTGTGCCTCCATGGATTTCTAAGGAATGAAAACACATTCAGCATGAACAAATCACATGTTATTTGGGCATTCATTTTAGGCTATAGGTTCCTCTTTCTGATATGTGGCAATGGTTTATTAACAAGTTAACACAAACTTTCAACGTGGGGGAATAAATTTATGTCATTTGCACGTAAAATTTAAGTGGGTAATTGTATTTTCTTAGCTTCTCATGTGTATTATTCGCCATGTTGGATGCCTTCAAATAAGGGCTATGAAGATTTAATTAAAGTCATTAGACATTTTTTGTGGTCTAAGTGTGATGGAAAGGCTGGTTTTAAAGCTACTTCGTGGCTGCATTGTATTCAACCTAAGACTAAACGTGGTTTGGGCATACTTGATTCCAAGACTCAAGGGTTTTGTCTAGCAAACAAATGGCTAGTCAGGATTATTTCTAATGATGAACCATGGAAAATCCTAGTTCATCATCACATTATGCTTGCTATAGTCAAGAAGAAATGGCAAGAAGTCAGATGGCTTGACAAAACTCTGCTTGCTCCCTTCTTCCATTTAAAAGCTTCTTTTCCCTTAAACTCCATTTGGAATGCATGACAACATGTGAGTAAATGTTTGAGATGGAAAAATTCTTCTTTGCAGCATGGTTTCAGCTTTGTCCCCTTCCATTTGGCGGAACAGGTTAGTTCAGTATCATGGCCAACACCTTCTTCCATTTAAAAGCTTCTTTTCCCTTAAACTTCATTTGGAAGGCGTGGCAACATGTGAATAAATATTTGAGCTGGAATAATTCCTCTTTGCAACACTGTTTCAGCTTTGTGTCCTCTTCCATTTGGTGGAATAGGTTAATTCAGTATCATGGCCAACCCCTTGTTGTTGCCTTTCCAAGGCAGGCTTCTTATTTGTTCAAGAAAGGTGTTCACCAGCTCGGTGATCTTTGGGACTTTAATGTTCTTAATTGGGGTTCTTGGCAATGCTCCAAGAATTCTTTTCATTTAAACAACAGTTCTAAAGGGTTTTTACTCTTTCTGAAATTTCTGGCACCAATGGATCTGGCTATGAAACTATGTTCTCCCTTACAATGCAATGTTTGGAAAGACTGGTTATGGCTGTCCAAGTTCAATTTCTCTTGTTTTCCTTTAAAAATAATTTATTTAAATATTCTGCCCCACGTGCCATTAAATTGGATGAAAAGACGGGAAAATTTGAGGAGTCAAATATGGAAGTCAAGGGTGGAGGCTAATGCTTAGATTTTGGCTTGGAAAGTCCTACATTTTAAGCTGCCTGTTGGAGACAGATTAAAGTGTATAATTGTTCAACCTGTCAAATGCCTTTTTTGTCAAAGATTTGAAAGCATGAAACACATGTTTTGGGACTGTTCATCAGCAAAAAAAAAATGGAATGCTATTTTCTATCATTTATTTTGGTCATATTTTGTGCTGGAAGGAAGCCCTCTTGGGCTTTGGTTTACAACTTTACATCATAATGTTGTGGCAGATACTATAAGACAGGCTGTATTGTTGAATATATGGAAGAGCGGGTGTTTGGCTATATTTTCTAATCACTTAGTTCACCAGGAAGCAGAAATTTTAAGGTTTTACTCGGACATTCTGATCCAGTTTGTATCTCTATGTTTACAGCTACAGGGAGCCTCAAAAGAACATGCTAAGATGAAACTTTTGGACACCATGAAACTACAGTTTTTGCATCTGCACAAAGAAGTCCCTATTTGTCCTAGACAGCTACGAGGATTATTCAAATTCAGAATTTAATGGTGATTTCCAGCCTCTCGTGGTTCTATGTTCTCTGTTTATGTCTACTGGCTGGTTATGTTCTTGTATTGCTGGTGAGAGTAGCAAATTATTCTTTTGTTGGCTGGTTTTTAAGTTTGAACAGTGCTAATGTTCTATTCTGATTTACAGTCTTTTGACTGTATTCTTAACTTGTAAAAAAACTTTTTCTATGCATTTATTCAATAAAATAAAAAGTTTTCAATAAAATATCCTAATATTACTGATAAAAAAAATTTAAAAAATAGTCTATTATTGACTTTGTCCAAAGTAGCTTTAATTGAAAATTTAAAAGCTATTGGCATCTAGTTTTTATTTATGCACTATGCAATATCCAATGTGTAATGCAATGGAATCAACAATATTGACATAAGTAACAAAAATCTATATTCCACAATTTATGGGCTAAACTCTCAATTTTATTTGCTCTCTATATCTCTATCCGATTGAAATGTCTTTAAATTTTAAAATACAACAGGTTTTTCTATATTTTTTGCATTATTTTACTTTTTCTTAAATCTGATTTTTCCTCGTTTCTTCTCAAATAACAAATAATATACTTTTGGTTTCCTGATATTTTCACCAAAAGATTTTTGATGATATAATTATACTATCACAGGAGGCCTCACTCTATCCAGTTCATACTATAAGCTCACTACCAAATTACCAATAACAGAATTGGCTTAGTTGTACAGTTAAGAACGATACACTATAGGCTGATCTGCCATATAGAACTTACTTCATTCTGTGATGTCACTGAATAGAACTGGGTCGGCCAGCCTAAGTTTGGCAGTGTTAACTAACACCCTTTAAACTGTCAATGTTTTAACTAATTCAATAAATAATAAATAAAATTATCAATTAATTTGAATGAATTGGTTAGGCCAAACTGAACCTGAGGTATTTGCTATCAACTCGCCCCTGCTGCTGATCCATAATATCGCATGTGGAAAGAATTAAGGAATCAGATAAGTATGAACTACTACTGCTGTCCATGTATGTATGTTGACCAATTTATGGGTCTGGCTATTCTATGTGTCTTAGTGTTGTGCAAAACAAGAGGGCCCATTAATGAAGGAAGGAAGACTGATACTTTCTGGGCTATTATTTTGTATTTGCAAGTTTATTCTGAATTGGTTAACTTTATTTCTGAAAGTATTTTTGTAAATCCATCTACTGTTAAGAATTGTAAGATTTCACAAGCCAGTATATTTCATATTCATTCATATGACCTTCAGACTCAAAATTTTCTCCTCGATGATTGCATAGCCAGGAAAACCTCATAGTAACTAACCAGGTTAAACTTTACAAAGCCTGGGCATGCAGTTTGTAATGTGTTACAGTCAGAGTCCATTAGACATATCTTCTGGACTCTGGGACAACCAGAGTCATTTGGCAATTGATCCAATCAAGGTTGTTTCTTTTCCACCCCTGAATTGCTGGTGGTACACTGTTTGGTGACAACATCCATCTCCAAGGCATTCACAACGATTTACAATAACTAACTTGTTCTGTATATGAAAAGCTATGTGTGATTCTATGCTCAAAGCTGTATAGTCTCCAAGAATATGCTGAATTATGCTGAATTAGAGATGTTGTATATGGAGATTGCCTTAGCTGTTGCAGCCAAGGCAGCCATAGTCTACAATGATGTGACCAGCCTGGACTTTTTCCTATCCTTACACCTGCTTCTTTTGTGCTACAAAGTGTTTTGACTATTTGATTTATTTATGTTGTATCCATAGTTTTAAAAACAGTACTAGCCAAATTCTTTTATTTTCTCCTAGCAAGAAAGTAAGAAAATCAAGTGGAAAGTGAAAGAGTTGCTTACCCTATAACCCATGTCATTAGAAACGCAAGGGACATACCCTCTGTAGACTTCTCCTTGTAATTTGTGATAATCTGAGGCACTTCTGCAATTCCCCAGCTAAGAACACTGATCAAACCAAGTGAAAAAGAAATCTCGTCTCGTGTACTGCACACACAGTCCCTCAAGTACACTTGTGCCCATCTCAGGCACTCTTTGTCAGCAGGACAAGCAGGCATTGGGCTTTTCAAAATACCCATATCCAATTTGGCAAACTTGATAATGTATTGCATCCAATACCAAAACCCTAATCAACCTCAAATCCTATCCGCAGAAGTCACAACAAGAAGCTTAAGTACCTGCTGCAGAAAGCACATTCAAAATCCAAGAGAACTGAAAATTTCTCTTAGGTATTATGACCTTGTACACCATCAAAAACACCTTCCGTTGCCAATACACTGTCAAAATCCTAAATCCTGAGACCCTCCTGCACAGTAATATCATCTGTTAGTTGGCAGAATCCTTCTGCAGATTCAGAAAAATCCTTTAAAAATTAATATTCCTTAAATGAATTGGAAATCTTTGGGAAATTCAGATTCAATTGTTAATCACAGAATGTAATTGTCCATAATAACACAATGACCGGACTTTTGAAGAAGAGAATTATAATTTATTGAAAGAAAATATAAAATAACTAAAACTTTTGAAATTTTTAAAACCACTAGCTTTCCCATAAAAAATGGAAAAGCGCCCATCTCAGATCTTAAGTGGAGAATTCAATGTCTGTTTATGGTATTATAATTTGACCAGCAGCATAATTGATATCTGCTGTTACTGATATACCCTCGGAAACCCTAAACCCTTAGCCTCTCCGAGACAATAATACAAAATATTAGTTGTGTGAATCCCCCAAAAAAGCCATAAAAGAAAACTTGGAAACTCTAGATTCATTTAAAAATAGTAGAAAAACTCCATGCGAACAATAATTACACATAAAGCATAAAAAGGGTATCACCTAGATCCAATGAGTGCTAAGTGTTCCATTCATTCTCATGAGAGATGGGTTCATGTTGAACCACTACTCATGAATTATGGGTCAATGAGTTTGACTCAAAAACTACACAGTTAAATCCTGATAGCAATATCACAACATAAAAAGGGTATTTACCATTTTGGCATTTATCACTTTTCGGGCTGTATGCCCCTGATATGGTTTCTTACAACCGAGATTTTGATATATAGCTTTGAATTAAAAGTGATGTAAATAGATGGCTGGTTCAACAAAAAACCTTAGGAACTTTAGACACAATTAATGATATGTTATGAAATGTACTTGATAATTATGAATTAGTCCTAGAGTGCCCTGGATAAATCAAAAAAATATATCGGATGTTAAAATTGAATAAAATATCAAATCTTGATATGAAGTAAAATACCACAATCTTAACAGTAGCCTCAACTTTGGCGGAGTACTTCCATTATCAGGGCAACTTCGTTCGACATGGACATGGAACATAGAATGAGAATCTTTTTAACTTCTTGGGATGCATTATATTAAATGCAGGAATTTTCAGTTCGGTGGAGACCTCTAGTGTCATAAATGTCATAAAAGCCTCAACAAAAGTTCATGGATAAAGTTCGACCCGGTTGTAATGAGATCTTGAAAAACAAAATATAAATAACAATAACATCAAAGATATTAAAAAATTGTAACAGAGGAAGTATGCTTTAAAACTCTGAGTAAACGTATTGCATAAAGAAGCATACAACACAAAACGCAACACTTATAAATCATGAGAACAGAGAAACACAGTTCGCTGAAACCCACTTCAAAAATAAAGAAAAATAAAATAATAACAATGATTGTGATAACATTCAATAACAATGATTTCAAAGCCGTTGGCCTTACCTTGATGAAGAGTGAAAATTAAGAGAATAGAAAAAAAGTGGTAACGGGATTGTAATGTTACCTGATAACCAGGATCTCGCTGTAAGTTTTTGAATCAAACTTTCGTCAAATCTATATTCCCGAGTTGGAGAGATATTTGAGATAGTATCACGAGCATAAAAATTAGCCGTCAACTCCTGCAAGGAATTTGTAAACTATATTCCCGAGTCGGAGTGATGTTTGGGTAGTTCTGAGACCCGCATATTTCGGTTAGAATAACAGATGCATCGCCCTGGACCCCCTAACTATGCCATATGTCACGTCACAATATTCTGGGATGTCAATATTTCAAATTTTTAGTGTCACTCTATTTGTCATAGGCAATATCACTAAATTCTGTTAAATATTTAGTATCAAAGTTTATATGAGATGCTTTATAGGAATTAGGAGACAAATTTTATCATTATTTCTAATTATTCAATTTTTAGTTTCAAAGCTTATTAAAGATGTTTTATGGAAATTAGGAGTCAAACTTTATCATTATCACTACTTGTCAATGATACTACACTAGCTTATCTTTATTTATTTTTATAATATATATCCTTTTCTATGCACCTATCTACAATTCTATTAAAGTGTAACAGACACCTAGACAAGGGTATATATCGGTGTATTGAATATATATATAATGAAAATAAATATAGATAAGCTAGTAGGGGCCACAACACATGGAAGACATATATGATAATTGCAATTGCAATTGATCTTTTAAGAATATTATCCACATTTCTTGAAAATAATACATATTGATAATATTTTAGAAAATGTTTATTAGACATATTTTATTTTCTGAACTAAAATATATCTGATTATAATTAGGATAAACATAATCTATAATTTTTTAGAGATGAAGCCAGCTAAACTAAAACCACATATACGATACTTTGTATTAACAAAATGTACATGCCTTTGATTCAAATAAGTTGGAATAGGTCTGAAACCCTTACTATATAAATCATAAACCATAACAAAACCTTGAAAACCAAACCACATAATCGACATCAAACATTAGAAGTTTATCAATGGTTCATATAACACTTATTTAATATTTCTGAAATAATATACACAAAAAATTAAAAGGTTATAAATGGTTCATATAACACTTATTTAATAGTTCTTCAAAATGACAACGTAAAGACTACGTGAAGAACACTTCGTTGTAATGATGTAAATACATTACATATTCTTCACTGATTAGAATGGTATTACGACCTTTATTTTGCAAGTGATCATGATATACTTCTTCCATAGAACCTGGAAACACAGCCACTTTTGTATATGTGTCCTTAACCTTGTGTGCAACATCTTTCATTATCATTATTTCAAGCTCTTCAACAAAATCAATGGATAAGGCAGCATTTTCAATATCTTGAATTTTTTAGCAACACTCTTAAATAGATCTTGCGCACTTGTCAATAGGTGCTTCAAAAAAAGCGGTAGAGTTGACAGAGGTGTCTGGGCTTGCCTCAACAGTTTCAAATTCATTTTCTGATAGATCCATAGTTTGAAATATTTCCTGAGCTTTAACAAATTATCAAATCAATGTCAATATATATGATTCAGGAGATTAAATTTAACCAAAAATAGTGAAAAAGTAAAATTTACATTTTAAATTTTTCATATTTATATATATACAAGTTACTATGGATGCAAGCGTTTTAAAGTGTATTTAATTTTAAGATTATATAACTGATCTATATATATGATTTAGGAGATTAAATTTTAACATACATAGTGAAAAAGATAAATTTTCAATTAATATCATTTAGTAAGGCAAAAACATATATTTTCATTTTTAAGAAGAGCTACAAGTAGACATTTAACTAATAATATATTACTTCTAAAATATAGTCCTTGATGAAATTGTGAACAAAAATATAAATATTTCAGTATTCTTCTAAACATTTGAGTCTATTTTCTTTAGCCTTTCGTTTTGAAAGTTGTATGTCATTTTTCATTTTCTCATAATGGTCATATGTGAATGGTGGCGATATTCACAGGCCTTGTAGAGACTTCACACGAGATACATCCACAAATGTCAAACCTGCTCTTTCTTTTGGCCCTATATCAATTGTAGCTTTTGAAAGAGTCAGTCGCTGAGATTTATGAATTGTCAATGCTCATGCCAATCTTAATGGAAATTGAAGTGTTCTACCCCTTTGTATTGGTATTATTGAAACTATATTTGGGTGACGATCTTCAAATGGTATCCCAGAGTAATTGTCAAATTCAACCTTAACATATGCTGGTGGCTCAGGTGGTGCACTTCCTGAATTATAGACAATCTTTCGAATATACCCCAATGCTCCATTTATAAGACCTGCCTCTACCCAAAGATTTGAAGTCAACATCACTCTTGAATTGTTACTGATTAATTATTCAATATCAAGCTCACCATTTGAACAATCTTCTATTGTATTTACACTTCCTATTTTTGTTGCAACGCTCCTTGCAACAGGTTGATTCAATGAATATAACATTATCTTGTTATGATTATAAACATTGTCATTTGTGGAAAACTAATGGACACAATTCTAAAACTCTTCATTTGTTGCAGCATTTAAAATTAATTGGAGTTCTCATCATAAGCAATTTCCAGTCATCAATTTGTGTGTCTGCATCTCTAAGATTTGTCAGAAGTTGACAAAATCTTTGTTGTTCAATGTTTTCTTCATCTTGTCTAAAAAATTTATCTAAAGTAACCATTGTTTTTAATTCCTCCCACAATAACTTTCCTCATCTTTTTCTATCATATGTCGGCCTATCATTCACCGGAGACAATTGACCTAAGTCTCCAACAAAAATCATAGATATACCTAAAACATAATACAAAATAAATATTACAAAGTTGTACAGTTCTTCTATCATATTTAATACTTACATATTGTATTAAAAATAACATAAAATGGTAGTTGGTATTCATAAAATAGTAGATGTCCCTGCAAAGCTTTTATCTGAACTGTGTGGAAATGCTTGTCTCAGTCGAGAATCTATATTTTCCAACATATTTTGTCCAACGAAGCTCATTTCATCAATCAAAATATATTTGATGTGTCATTTCTTCTTGGAAACTTGTAAGACGTTCGCCTTCTAGCTGATAAAAATCTCTTATTGGGATTCTTAATTTCGAATGAATTGTAAAAACTCCAATATTGAATGTTGTAACTCTTGTCGATGCTAGTAAAATAAGGGGAGACGGACCTAGCATTGCTGCATTTTTTAAGTGCTTCATGAATGGAACCAATCAGATATGACTTGCCTATACCTGTTGTTCCTTGAATTATCATTAAAAAAGGTCCTCTATTTTCATTGCTATGGTAGTGTGTCATAATTATGTTCATTGTCTTTTGTTTTTTATTGTTGAGGTTTGTGTAGTTGATGCATTGTGGAATATCATCATATATGAGACATCTATGTTTCTTCATATTTTTAATGAAATTGATTGCTCTCATAGTATATTCTTCACCTTGATATTCATTAGACCAATTTATATTTCTATCAATGTCTCTTCTTTCCAACATATCTATTTCTGAAACTTGCATATTTTGACCATTATGAAGTCTTGATATGATTTCACATTCATGCTCTATGGTATTTCCTGCAATAGTTTTGTCTTCTTCAATTTTATAATTATTATTGTTTTCATCTTCCTTTATAATTGTTTATCTTTGCACATGCCAAGCATTATAATTGAATGAGTCCCACTTTTCTATTAATGGAGTTAGTGTCCTCACCAATATCCCTTTCTATGTCACGAAATGGTTTGTGTAGTAATAACTCTAATAAACAAAAATCAGTCCATTTTTGTGAACCACGTGGACGAATGGATACAAACCTTGGAAAAACTCTGACAATAGTTGCTCTTTCCCTTGGCTCCCATTTGTTGTCTCTTTTTCTTTTACGATTGTATGTCCATGATTGGCTACATCAATCAACATAATACCTTCCATACATAGAGACCTTTGTTTATATTCTTCAATGAAGGTTTTTTTTTGTGCATCATTTTTCTCCACATTATGTAGAGTTACAGATTTGAACACTTCACGTGAGACATTTAGATTGATAAATCTTCTATTGCTCTCCATTAGTGGAAGTTATAACAATGTGTGTCAAGTTTCCTGCGCTCCAATGTCCCTTTCTATGACAGTTTCTGTTAGAAGCCTTCTATATGCTCGTACAGCTAAATCATCAGGGTTTTCCATGTTTTAAAGATGCATCAACATTTGGTGGTATGTTTATGAGCTTTTCTCAGCCTTTGATGCATACTTTGCAACATATTTTATTACTGCATGTTTGGACAAAACAGGTTGCCAATCTATATTTCCTCTCCATAATTATAGTATGTGACGATTATGTGAATTCACTCTATCATCATTTCTTGTTGGTTCAAAAAAAAATTTCCTTTTTCTATGTCTTCATATAATTTAGATCCCTTAAGATTCAATGGCCAAGGAGCATGATATTTGTAAAAATTATAAGGTGTATACGTCAATACACTTTTAAGTAGATATTAACATATGATATACAAATATTACTCAGTGTAATAATCACTTGTGAACCATCCTTCCTTATTTTTTTCGTAGGCATGCACCCTCTCTACGGATTGTGTGGCGTTCAACACAATTTAGTAGTTCTTCATAGTCGTTATCAATATCCATCTCAACAAGTTGTGTTGTATTTTTTAGACATGGATTTTGACCAAAATTTTGGAATGCCTACTATTGAAATAAGGATATTTGATATATCAATTAATATCATTAAATGTTATTAAAAATTATGTCATATAGTATTGAAAAATTTAATACAAAATATTTATGAAGTTGCCTGTATATTTATTTGATGTGGATCTTCTCTACAATTCCATGCATGAATAGTGTGATGAAAATATTGCTCAGCAGTTCTTCTTTCATCCTCATTTGACCAATCAATATTGTCCATATTTGGTGTGTCATTGATCTATAAAAATCCATGCACATGTGGGGAACCCCTATGTTGTCAGTCACACCTACACCAAAAATCCTTGGCATCCATTCCATTTTCTAGGATTTGTTTTCTGAATATTATAATATGTCGTAAATGCATGTAATGTGCAATTATATGAGGATAGTTGAAAACATTTTGTTTTCGTCAATTTTGAGATTCTCATGGATTATTTGGGCATATTCCTGGCATGAGAGCATGTAGATCAGGCCAATGCATATATGTTGCACTTAAGGTAAAAAATATTGTTGGAGTGTCAATTTGATGAAGCGTGTATGTCAATTTTGCACGACATTTAGTCCAATATGACCTTGTCCCTCTTAATTTTGTTCTGAACCGCATCAACTTATCAGGTAGATGAGACTATGGCATCACTTCCATATGCTCACGTAACTCATTGATAGTGATGGGCATGTCTTGGATATTTCTTTTCACAAACACTGCAGATGAATTTCTTGCACGATGTCGCCTTATCATGTTCATAATAAAATATCTAAACTGTGGATGTTTACCAAACCTATGATCCCTATACCGCAACAAATGCTTCACAAATTCATGTAGAGGCACCTATATCATTCATGGTTCTGACCAATCACATCTATCATCAGGAAATAGTGTTGTAAATGCCATGTCTAGTAATTATGACGTTACATACTCATTGATAGGAGAAACACCAATTCTAGGCCAATCAATCAATGTTGTTGGATTTACATCAGGGTTATTAACCCACATCTAAATTAATTTCATTTCTCTTTGGGAATTTGGTGGTTTTGAAGCCATTGATGTAGTGTGCTCTATTGTGTTACCTTCATAAATCTCCAAAATAGGTCCAACATAAGTGATTTCATTAGTATCTAAATCAAATTCCATTTGCACTATGTTTAATCTATTGAAAATATTTTCATCAGTATTTCTTGGTAGGTCATTGAGAGCATTTTCATCAATTATAATGTATGAATAAAATTTTCCATGCTCTATTTTGCATTTGAGTGATTTGTAGACACGATCTCTATTGACAGTAAAATGATAATTTGTGCCACGTTGATTCCTTCTTCTAACAATAATAATAGGCAAATTTTGTATTATGTGTGACAAAAATTTTAAAACTTGTACATTTTGAGGAAAACTTATGGTGTCCCCTTTGTACTTATATTGACCACCTATTGCGTGTGTCACTTGCAGTATCAGGCTTACATGTGCAATCAACATTTCCTCTACCTGTGTCAATTTTGTAAGCTCCTCTAGTTGTGGTCCAGGATCCATACTATTTGAATATGAAAACCTATGAACTCCTCTTTCTTGTTAGCATATGTTGCATATAAGACTTTCAGATCTTCGAGTTACTTTGATTCCAATATAAGATTCTTGACATACATAGCGCATATTTGGAGTTCTAAAACTATCTAGTTGAATTATAAATTGCATCTGCCTAAAGTAAACCATTAGGGTTTGTCATGTTCTCCACACCACCTTCAACATCTCCATTCATCTGCAATGGATTCCCATGTTTTGGTGTTTCTGGAACACGGTCTATTGAGAGAGGATTTTCATTCTCACCATTTAACACAATATTTCTATTTAAGTGAGGATTGGTTGTCTCACTTGCTTGGAGATCGACATGTTGTCTTACTTGTTCTTGAGAATTAGATGGTTGATTAGTGGTCCTTTGATGAAAAAAAATTTGCACACTTTTTTCCTCTCTATTTTCAACTTCCATATGTTCTACACTTAGGTTTTCCCTTCTTTTGGCATATCATTCTCTATCAACTTCATTGTGCCTTATTCTTTGTTCTTCTATCTGTGCATTTGTCATTTTTTCTCTTCCTTCTCTACGATACTCTCTTTGATATTCTCTTATAACTGATATTGAAAATAATTTAAAGTCAACATACTAAATAGATTATCTTCCTTTAATAGATCACAAAATTGATTAAAAAGGGTATATATAT
>MU223269.1:6091025-6101561 GCA_018584345.1 Thuja plicata
TTAATGCTTCAATGGTTAAACTGAAACAAAATGACTTGTTTCTAATGCAACTTAATTGTAGATTTTCAGATCTATTTACTTACAATATCTTTCTGATCAATGTATCAATACAATTCCTTTGTACTCAAATCTTTCTTCTTTGTGATGCTGTGCTTCTCAGTCTGTTGGTGTCTGTAGAATTCTTTAGCTCTCCCTCAACTTGACTGATCAAGACTGCATGAAGTTAATCCTTCATTAGTTTCTCTTCAGCATCTTCTATCATTTCACTCCCCCATGTATGTGATTGCTTCTTGACCACCCTGCCAGAATGAATTATGCTTGTCTCTTAAATAGACATGATTTCCTTAATTCTAGGTTCTTGATTCTTGATTCTTGATTCTTGGCGTGAAAAATAATCTAGCCAATTTTCTTTATGGCTTTAACTCCTGATTTATCTCGTAGTTATCTTCTTTCCAACTATACAAATCACTTAATTAATTGTATTTGAATAAAACAAATAAAACAACCAGTTAAGTCTATCCTTTAGCTCTACCAGCTAGATATTTTGTCATTTTCTGATCTCTCTGTTCCATCGGTCAATTCTGCAGTTCATCATCGGTGACAACTGCCAGTTCCGTCGGTGTCGCTTCAGTTAGCTTCAAGATCTCCATCTGTTAGGCATCATTAGATCTTATTCATCAGGCAACTCTATTTTTAGCTCGTCAGGCATCATATTATTCTGCTTCATCGGGAAACACAGTCTTCTGCTCGTCGGGCATCACTGTGACTTTTATCTTTGTCTTTATCAATGGTGTGCACTCCGCCAGTGTAGTCTGTCACTTAGTGAATACTAGAATTTTATGCATTGCTGAAAGCATGACCTTTATTCCATTGATTCTCTAAAGTTTTGGGCATGACCATATAGATGATATCAAGTTGACATCAATGACAATACAAACCATTAACTGATTTAATGTCTTGCATCATCTTCAACTTAATATGATCAATCATTTAATCAGTTACATGTCATCAGTATGGACATGTTCCAGAAAACTACATAAGGACTTATTTCAGAGGAAAGTCTAAGAGTTGGATGAATGGAAGCCTAGTTTGTCACAGTTGTCTGAAAATTGGTCATACAAAGAAATATTGTAAGACTAGGGTACATGTTCCTACTGTTGAGCAGATTAGAGCACAAATGAACCAGACATGGGTTAAGAAATCTGAACCATGAAGGAGTGAAGCTAGTACAGCTGAGGTCACCTAATCCAATGGATCAGGTGATCACATCATCTCCAACTAAGTAAAAGAGGTATGTAAGGAACTACATCTAAAATTCTTATCTTACATCAGTTCCTAACATGAAATGTACCAAAGTCCATATTTTCATATGTTAAGATGCACCAGGACACATTTTGAAGACAAAAAAAAAATGTTGAGAAGAGCCAATTGCACTATAGGTATTGAGCATCAGTCATGGACACTAAGGCCAAGTTCTTTAGTGTGTGCCAAATTTGTTGGCCGAGTAAGTTCTGTGATGGCTGAATTTAGTGAGCCGAGTGGGATGCAAGTTGTGTTAGAAAGCTGAGGACAGCTGGCTTGCACTAACTCAATGGGCAGAACATATATCGCTTACCTACCTTGACCTTTCAAAATCTATAAAGAATGAATAGTTTATTTCTTCATTTTTACCTTGCGATTTTCACTATTTACAGAGCGATTGAAATAGTTGCAGAATTGATCTTAACAGAATTAGCATTGAAGATTTTGTCAGCGTGCCATCAGCAATCCTAAGGTGAACAGTGTGAAGTGCTACTTACCGAGGTACTCTGTTCTTCATTTTTTGAACCCTAATTTCAAGATTATGGCTGCAAGCCTTCTGCACCAGTCAAAAGTATGGAGGGAGAACAAGAGCATGTTCAGTTAGTATGGAGTGATGAATGTGCACCTCTCAACTTTTGAGCCATTCCTGAAAGTGTAAATCAGAGTGATCTGACCGGAGCTATCTCATCCATTCCACCAAAGGTACTTATGATTCATGATGTAAGATCATGTTACATGGTTAAAATTGGTGAAGTAGGTGATAGTGAATTGAGAAAATCCTACAGCAAACTGTGTGTTAATGGAGTTCTGAAGGGAGAATTTAAACATTTAGCCAACAAAGGGTTAACTCGTGCCCTAGATTTCCCACAAGGTTTCAAAGATGAATGGATTAAGGTTATTCTTGGTCGAGTTCATGATATGTGTATGTGGTTGGATAATGGACCAGTCAAGATAACTAAAAACATTATTCATAGAGTGACTGGATATCTTGTTGTGAACGGAAAACGGACAATGAGAGATAACAGCAAAGAGGAAATTACACTGAACGCTAGAGCCATATGGAACAACAGAGGTATGACTATCTCTACAATTAAAGATCTAGAACTTGACTTTGGAGTAAGAGTAATCGCACATAAGTTCTATCAGTTGAGTCGAATGGATAGTGTTCCTTGTACAGCCGTTGACCAGGCATGGAAGATTGTTAAGAAGAATCATACATATGATCTTGCCGAGCTACAACAAACACAACTAGTCGATAACCTAGCATCAATCAAAAAAGATAAGAGCTCATCATGTAAGTTTGGTTCCTTAGTAGTATGCATATTTTTCTACATTTAGGATACATTTCCTACATTGGGAGATATTGTTTGGAAAAAAGATAGACCCATTATAGTTCAGATAAGTGAATGTATTGAAAAATTAGGAAGCAATTTCAATAGCATAATGGGGAGCTATTTTATGGAATTTAAAAAGAGAATGAGATTAAGGACTAGGATTCCTAGATCACTAGTGGAGAAGCACTATGAAGAATTTTGTTTTCTAGTTGATACAGATAACACATATATCTAGGCTATGACACCTAGGGTAACATGTTTAGAACCATTTCCCTATGAAATTAACATTGATGAAACATCAGCAGCCATCATTGCACTCCTAGCCAAGGCAATTGATACTATAGCAGAAAGATTTGGTAATTTTGATGAAGCTAAAGTAAAAATTTCAAGAGGTTTAAAGGAGGGAACCATGGAGAGGAAAAGGAAGAAGATTGAGAAAAATCTAAAGAAAATAGTTGGTTTGGGAAGTGATGAAGAACCTGAGGATGCACCTCTAGGCCTATCCACTGGACAAGGAGAAGATATATCTACAGAAGAGGAAGTCAGCGCATCTAAGGAGATCACTGAGAAAGCTAAGGGTAAGAAACTAGCAATTGTCATAGTAACCAAGCCGAGTAAAGCTAAACCTAAGGTTACACCTCCTGCAGCTAATTGTCCAAGGACTAGAGAATCTACTGTTACTTCTCAAGTAGTACAAACAAAAGTATATGGAAAGAAGAAGGTTGGAGAAAGAAATTCTGGAAAGAAAGCTAAAATTTCTCCTAAGGATGAGCCGAGTAAACCAGTAAAGAGACCAAGGAGGAAACTGTTAGAGTAATAGTCTCTCAGGTTATTAATTAAATCAATATGATCTAATTACTAACTCACCCATTCACTCTAGTTGCTTAAGCTAACCTTAGGTTTTCCCCTTTTTAGAGTTTCATGATTCCTTTAATAAGGATTCACCTCTTTGTTTTTGATAAGGAGTTTTTTCACATCTCATTGTACTATCTAGAAACATATTATTAATATATTATTTTCTTGTGCATATGATGTCTCCTCTAGCTTTTTGGCCTCCATAGTTTTCTCTTGTCTTCTGTTCTCCACTTCTTCCATGTAACAGGTTATGCATGCAGGTGTTCTTGAGAGAATAGGGTTTTTCCTATTCTAACATGGTATCAGGGCCATCTTTCTACTTGTTGTTCATGCTTTGTCGAAGTGTATCAGAAGCTGGAGGTTTTCTGGTTTTTCAGAAGTTTTTTAAGTGGATTTGGACCTTTTCTTCTGGTCATTTTGGGCTCAAATGGACATCTTTGTTGCACTCAGAGCACCCAAAAACCCCAGAATCCATATAAAATTTATCCATTTTGGACAACTTGCCTTCGAGGCAAAAAAAATTAGTTTCCAGTGCCGTACGGGCACAAAAACCGAGAAAAAAATTAAAAAAAAATTATTTTTAATCTTTTTTATGTGTTTAATTAACACATTCAATGCTTTTTGGAGCACACCGCCACCACTCCGCCGGCCACTGGCCCCGCCGGCCCCCCGCTCCACCGGCCTGCTCCGCCCAGCCGCCTCCATCGCCTGGTCGGCTCCGCGCCGCTCTACCACCCGCCAGCCTTTTTAAGCCCCGTGGGCTTATTGTCCTCTAGCAGAAATCACATGGGTGACTGAGGGCTCCACCCCAGCCCCCTGTGCATGCCACGCACCCAGGGCCTAGAGATTTTTCAGCCCCATGGGCTTAAAACCTGAATTTTGGAGCTTTTTTGACCCTCCCGCACTGTTTTCACTCTATCTTGAGCATACGAGGGTGTTTTTCTGACTTCCATATATCGTCAGAAATCTCTTTCTGAACAATTTTCAATGATGGAGGTTGGGGTTTTGGGTTTTGCCATTTTGATAGTGTTTTTTTCTGTCAAAGTCTGATGTTTGGTTTTGCCTTCCGAGAGTCATATCTGGTTCATCCGGACTCCATTTTTGGAAAACCAGATATCGTCAAAAAGCTAGTTCAGTGAGCTTTTTAGTTGCAGGGGTCTTTTTTCCATATTTTACTCTAGGTTCTCTCTCCTTCAAGTTTTTCTCTTTCACACTCTGGCGGATTACTTGGGTTCTATAGGTCTTGGGATCTCTTCTTCTGTTCTTCTGGCTCACTCTTCTTTCTAACTTATGAGCATTATATGCTTCTCTTCTGTAGCATTCTATTTTCTGTAAACACACTAAGATAAAGTGTCTACTTTTGCATATCTAGGATTTTGAGCACCTTGTGTGTGTTTTGTACTCACACTCAGTTATAAAGTGTCATGGGGGGTTATGATGTTTTGTCATTTTGTGCTCATCCACCTTTGTCAAGTGAGCATACCTTCCATGACATTAGCCCATGCTATGTGTCGATGACACTGCCCTTTATCCTGTGCTTGTACTTCTATTACACTGTTGGTGTTCCTGATTCTTCTTTCTGTAGATGTTTTCTGGCATTGCATTTCAATGTTCCTCTCCTTGTTCAGCATTATGGGGGGGGTTCTCTTGTTGGTTCTATTGCTTCTCAGGTTCGATTGATCATCTCTTCAGACTTTGTCTTCTCTACCTAGTCATGCACTTTTTTAGTGGGGGTTCCAGCAGTTACTTCTGACAGTGTTTACAACTTCATGCTTCGGAGATGCTTCTTGCTCTTTCTTGTTCCTTTCTTTAGGACTTTTCCTAGATTGGAGGCTTGGTTTTCGTAATCTAGTTTATTTCTTGTACTTGGGTACCTAATCAAGCCTTGTTGCCAGGACCCTTCTTTCCTGCTTTCTGCAACAGTCTCCTAGGTTTTTGCTTCTCCCTAAGCTTATCTTAAGGGGGGGTGTTAGAGTAATAGTCTCTTTAGTTATTAATTAAATCATTATGATCTAATTACTAACTCACCTATTCACTCTAGTTGCTTAAGCTAACCTTAGGTTTTCCCCTTTTTAGGGTTTCATGATTCCTTTTATAAGGATTCACCTCTTTGTTTTTGATAAGAAGTTTTTTCACATCTCATTGTACTATCTAGAAACATATTGTTAATATATTGTCTTCTTGTGCATATGATGTCTCCTCTGGCTTTTTGGCCTCCATAGTTTTCTCTTGCCTTTTGTTCTCCACTTCTTCCATGTAACAGGTTATGCATGCAGGTGTCCTTGGGAGAATAGGGTTTTTCCTATTCTAACAGAAACTGCACTTGGAGATAGATAGTGATGATGAAAAGATTGAGATTGATGAAACCAGCAACATACCTACAACACAATTCAAGAAACCAGCTAATATTGATGAGGTATGTGATAATTTGAGAAACTCAGCAGGGTTAGCTACTTTCAAATTCATTAAGTATGAGAAACTGAGTATTGGAGATAAGCATAAAGTTCAGGAAGCACTTTTAGATATGATGAGTACTTTTAAGTTAACTCCTACAGAGATAGGAAACCATGTGCCGAATGAACTATATGAGTTTCTGTCAAGCAAATGAGAATTTGCACTTACTACAGAGAGACAGATCAGGGAAGGCACTTTAGCCAAAGTGATACCTGAGTTGACATCAAAATAATGAGAAAAATTCATTGAAGAATATAAGAATAGGTTTATTCCTAAGCTTAGAGGTTATACTATTTTGAAAAATGATATTTAAGGATTAGTACAATAGAGTACAAGGATTTAGAAGGAAATCTTTGGACTAATAGTTCCAAAAGACAAGAAATATGATGAAGGTCCATTTGATCAAAAGGCAAAAGAAGTTGAGATTACCCCTAAGCCACAGATGACTCAAGATCAAATTGCTACTAAAAAGACTAAAGATGCATTAGACTCAAAAAATTCTGTTGATTTGACTGCAGACAATCCAATTGACTACATAATTGATGATTCCAACAATTTGAATGCCGAGGAATAGGATATGCTGAGTGGTACAAACACTGATTCACCTATTAGGGCAACTGAGACTGAAGGAGGAAAGACCACTACATCTAAAGAGAAAATTGATGAGATAATTGAAGCAATCAATGATCAGATAGGTGAAGAGAAAAAGCAAATAAATGCACAAGAGGTAACTTTAGAAAATCCACCTATTTTAAAGGTTGTCAAAATAGTTTTAGATAGTGGAGTAGTGATGAAGGATAATGTTGACAAGCCTAAGGAACAAGAGGCACTACAAGTGTTGGTTGATCTACCACACTCATCCACTCCCATAGGTCCTAAAACTAGAGGTATGCCTGATCTACAGACAATCCTAACAGAATTGAAAGAGGCAATGGATATTGATACTATCACTGGAAAAGGTATTGATAAAATGGAGCCAAGCATCAGCTCACTAGAATTGAAGAGGAGGAAAATTATGAAGAAGAAGTCTCAAATTCTCGATGTCACACTAGATGAGGCAATTCCGATTCCACAATGGGATCCCAATGAATTGTCTTTTGAACAAATAGCAACTCTTCAGGAATTGCTTAAGAGGAAGAAGAGACAAGAAGAAATGAAAATAGAACAAAAGCAAAAGAAAGTGTTGCATGACATCAAGGATATATTTGCAAAGGCTTTTGACTTAGAAGATAAAATGCCTCAAGCTCCAATTATTGATTAGTTAGTTCACATTGTACATAAGGTAACTGATGATGATATAAATAGAAATGAAAAACTTCTACAATGGTCCGAGAGGAGATTCAAGAGCAAAGTTCTAGAGAAAATCTCAGAAGAGATTGCAACAAAATAGGTTGAACTTTCTACTCTTGTAGACATTTTGGAGAAAGTTACAGCAAATGTTTATTCTTTGTACAGGAAACTATGTGATGTTGAATTCTCTACAAAGGATAATCTACAACTTGTTGAGAAGCTACAGTTACATTTGAAATCAACTGACAGTACTTTGAGTAAGGATGCTACCTCCAGCTCCTTACATTATACTAAGTTGATCAATGCACAATGCAGAATAGCTGAGCTTATGGCTGAAGATGGTCGGACTAGGGCCAAATTGATCACCATTCAGACAAGCTTGTTGCCTCACTTGGAGGTAATACAAAAGGAACTTTCAATTGCAAAAGAGTTATCACAAAGAAATGCAAATCTCTCAACTGCAGAAAGTTTGGTGAGTCTAGCTGCCGAGCTAGAGATAAAATTGGAAGTTATGAAGGTTGCCAAGGAAAGTTGGGATGCTGCATTTGAATCCACCCTATAGCTTCATAAACAATTTTTGGATAAGTGCAACTTAACCCCACCTGAAATCAGTGACAAAAACAAGGGGGAAGTTGGTAAGGATACAGTATGATAAATCAGTACAAAATAGGTACATTTGTATATACTTTGAAGGCATGTATTCTATGTAACTTTTTTTTTGTATGTATAATTCTAAGTATATTCCTAGGGGGAGTACTTAGCATACTTAGGCAACATTTAGATGGAATGAAATAAAGAAATGATAAGTGCATTTTTGCCACTAATATCAAAGGGGGAGATTGTTAATCTCTAAGTTCAGTTGATGATTAGTGACCAACACTTAGTCATTCACTTAGGCAGTTTTAGTTGGCTATCACTGTGGCCGAGCTAAAACTATGCAAGGCCGAGCAACATTGTCGAGCAGTATTCAGGTTGTCGAGATGTATCATGCCGAGCCGAGTAGGATACTTAGTGCCGAGTGATAGAGATGTTAAGTACCGAGAAGAATAATTTTTGTATACATTTCTGAAATGATTCAAACTTCGAGGATAAGTGTTCAGGCCGACTTGTATAAGATTTTTGGGCCGGCTTATGTATGCATTTTAATATTTTCCTACGGAGTTAGTTATGCATTTAATTGTTTTATCCTATGTATGATCTATTGTAATCATTAATTGTAATACCTTGGAGGTATGGGTATTAGATCTTGATCATTGATCTAGATCTCGCTATCAGACTTGAATAGATATATAAGATTTCTTTCAAACCCTATTTTTTAAGTGTATGGAAAGAAGTGGTGATTGCATTTTAAAGTGAAATGCATAGAGGGTTATTTTGTTAAGAAGCAGAGATCAAGCAGAGTGACAACACACTAAACAGCAGAGTAAAGACATATCAGATTGTGAGATCACAAAAAGTACTAGAAAGAGGAGATATGTCATCAACATCTGAGTGCAAAATGAAGGATCATTACTTGAAACATTCTAATCATTGTATCAGGTGAAAATATCTCAACAAAGTGGTTCTAGCTGACCTTTCTAAATCTCCTAAAAGAGTGCTTACTTTATTGTAAGTTGAAATCCTTTCACAGGGTAGATTTTAATGATCTTTAGCTCTTAACTGGGTAGACCTTTAACAGGGTAGATTGCATTTTGTAATCAAATTTTGTAGCCCTAGCAGGGACACTTTATTGCTGCAGTAGTGAAGAATTTTGTGGGTGTCATCCCCACCCCAGTTTTACCTATTTGGGTTTATGGGTTACCAAGTTCTTGTGTTATGAGTTATTTATTTCATTGTGTGGATGCTATTTGATATTACATTGGATTCATATATGTATGAATGTGGATCAGTTTGTTTTAAGTGTTTAAATTTGAAGATCTGATTCACCCCCCCTCTCAGTATCTTGCTTTCCCATTATTGTATTTCCAACAAATAAGGACAAGAATAATAAAAGAATCTATGAAAGAAAATTTACAGAAATATAAATATATATGAGTGTGTGTGTGTATATATATATTGTTGGAAATAATAGAATGGTGTGTATTGAGAGGGGAGGGGAGAATCAGTACCCTTAAAACTTTTATCACTTAACCTTAATCCTTTTAGTAATCAATTGTATTAGCAACCATATATGCTATTCTATATTTGTGTATGTTATATCAATTCATAATTCAATTAGCATGTAAAACATTCATGAAATCTATAGAAACATGACACAAGATTTGGTAACGTAGAAAACCCTTGTTAGAAGGTAAAAACTACTTTGGGGATGAAACCCACAAAGCTTCACTATCTACAAAATGGAAGGGGCCAGTTAAGGCAAGTCAGGAGTATTATGTAGAGACTGGTTAAGGTCTTCTCTATTAAGAGCTTTAGTAACACTATTTAGTGTGCACTCGATTAAGAGATTTACAAAGGATTGTTAAATCCACCTTTCTCATGGATTTCTTCTATTTGCTACACTTGTTAGAATGTAATAAAAAATATTCATTGACTTGAGTATATGCAATCTACAATTGCTGATTACAGATCCAATAAAGATTACATGTATATTTATCACCTATTGTGATTAATCAATACCTCTGTTCTACTCGGTAGCCTTGAATCTGGTTCTTGATAAACTATTTCATCTTTTGTTGTTCTTTTGCATAAAACTCTTAGTCTGATCCATAGATGTGCTCCTCAGATACAATCATCATCACACACATGTGTTCTGATAGATTACATATCTATTTATACAATGAGTTTGACCTAAATGAATTTCACATATTACAATGATAACTCTATGATCGAAGGTTTAAAACTTGACCTTGATCTCCTAGTTTGCATGTTTCTAATCAGTTAGACTGATTAAAACAATTACAATTACATTTCTTGTCCCTTAAGAAATGGATTTAAAGCTAAATATAAAACACAAGTGTTTTATCTAACGAGGAAGTCAGATCCACATTTCCCAGGATTCTAATTGTCTCTTGGTAGACCCGTGCTCAAGATGCTCTGTAGTCTGTCAGGTTCCTTTGTCATCTGTTCTGTCAGGTTGCACTGTAATCTACTTATCGGGTTCCTCTTTCAAGTTTTCTCTGTCGGGTTCCCTTGTAACATTTTTGAATTGCACTGTGTCATCGGGTTCCCTTGAACTTGTCTGTTAGGTTGCACTAAACCTGACTTTCGGTGTTGGTGTTACCAACAGTTCAAAACTATTAATCCTTTCATACTAATGGAAAAACATGTCTTCAATCTCCCCCTTTGACATTAGTATCAA
>MU223270.1:0-15359 GCA_018584345.1 Thuja plicata
TTCCCCCCCCCCCCCCCCCCCACCCCTCTTAGTGATATTGTATTCCAATAATTGGGATCAGATCCATACCCTTCCCCTTAGGTTTTTCATGGTTAGGCAGTACATTATGGACATACAAAACAATCTATGGGAAATAAGGGAAAAATAAAGGATCTTAACCTATAAGATAGAGATTCAAAAGAGACTTCTGAGAACTTCTCAAAAGGATCTAAATTTTCTTGAAGAGAGATATCTTTCTATTGCTGCAGATGTTGAAAGGTTGTAAAGGTTTTACAAATCAAGGAGCTACAAAAAAAAGGATGAATCAAGATATCAAAAACTGCAAGTTTTCTAGATATGATCCTTTTCTATCCAATTCATTTTCATCTAATTTGCATTATAAAAATGAGTTGAATAGATATTGCATGATGTCTAGAACAAGGGCACTTTCTAAATGTTCTAGTTGTAATCAGGTTGGATATATGACATCTTGTTGTAATTTAAAATAAGAAAAACAACAAAGTAATCAGTTTGTTTGGCAACCTAAAGTTAAAGAAGATGCTTTAGTTGTTCAAATTGTACTTCATTATGTTAAAAAATATTTATGGGTTATAGATAATGGATGGTCTCACCATATGATAGGAGATAAATCCAAATTTATACGCTATGAAATATATCCCAGAGGATCTGTTAAGTTTGGAAATAATCAATATTTTGAAATTATTGGCAAAGGAACTATTCTTCTTGATAATATGAAATACATGTCAATGATGTGTATTTTACTGAGGGAATGTCATACAATATTCTCAGTGTGAGTCAAATATGTGATAATGGTTATGATGTAACCTTCTCTACTTTAGGTGTGAGATCAAGAAAAAATTGGGTAATCAATTGCTATAGGATACAAAACAGGTGGAAATATTTATAATCTTTTTGAAAGCTCTGGAAAAGTTGATAATAATGTATGTAAACAGAATTACAAATACTATTGTCAGATCTTCAACTTGAATTACAAAACATACATTATAATTGAAAGTAAACAGAATAAGATGAACACACATAACATCATAACACCATGAATTTTCTTTTAGGAAAACACTGTTAACGGAAAAACCCTGGTGGGGATGGTACCCACAAATATCTCACTATTGTAGTAATAAGTACCTTGTTAAAGGTAATAATACATATACATGGAATGCACATGCATTTAGGCTTACAGCTCAATACAAAAAAACAATCTTACCCTCAATTAGGTTCACCGATTAATTATAATTATATTATGGATAGGACTTAATGTCCCAAAATTGAACTGACAAACAACATTAACTATGCCAATACAATTTCAATGAAGCTTTTATGAATATCACTATCTGATTATCTTCTCTATCAATCTTTTCATCAATATCACATCATACCATATCATGTCACGTCACACTATCATCGCATCCAAAACTTGATCTTATATACTCAATCTCATCTCCAAAATATTAACTCAGTTGGTCCAATAAGCATATAATGAAACACATAGAAGAATTCATTATACCTTGACTAAATCACCACATAATAACTTTCTATTTGAATAGAGTATCCTCCATAGTCAGCCCTTACACTGAGAATCATCAAAATGATCAAATCAGCGACTTGGTAAGATCAGTGATCGATCCAATGTACGACTAAATCTGCATAAGATAGTTTTTTGGTTCCTAAATCAACAAATTAGAAATCTTACAAAGGATGCCAAGCTTTGCTATCAATCCATCCTAGTGATTTGGCAAACTAATGAGTTTTATCCTTTAAGAGACTAAACTCTTGCACTTAAGTCTCTGCAGAACCAAGGTGGGTAAGCCTATACTCCAACTTCTCTCCAAGTTGAAGCTTTTTATAGTAGATGTTCTCTTCTTCTAATGATTGTGTATATGCTTTCTCAAAATGGAATTAAAATAAGAAAATTGTGTTAGAAATAACAATCCATAAGACAACTCAGAGGGGGGTGAATCAGTTGTAATATAGATTATTAAAATTTAAACTTTATAAACCAAAACTTCAATGCAAATGATAACACAATAAATGCCAACACAATAATACAATACTTGGTATCGATGAAACCCTGTTAAAGGTAAAACCCCGGTGGGAATTAGCACCCACAAATAATGTACTGAGAGTATAGTATCCCTATTAAAAGATTTAGCAATGTTAGGAGATTACTACAACATTTCAGTACACAATCCCTGTTAGGAGATAGACCCTGTTAGGAGTCAAGAAAAATAGTAGGCTCACTTCCCAAGCATGCTGCCCAAAGAAGGTTAAAGCCACCCTCAAGGACTCACAATCCGAACAGGAGTATATAAGAATATACAATGCAGTGAACTATCTAATAGCAACTCTCTTTTCTTGGTTAGTTCCAATGAAGTACTCTTATCACAGAATCTTCTCTACATCCAGCAGTAAAACAAGCCTCGCAGCTTTCACTTCTCTTCCTTTTCAATCTCTTCCACATATTTCCAAAATAGAATATCTCCCATATATACCCTTTTACAATAATTCATTAGTTCGACCAATTAAGCTTTCCTTAAATACATAAATAATTAATTAGGTCAATCAATTAAGGCTTTCCAATATACAAATAATTATATAACCCCTTGCTAAGATACACATGGTACCTATAACAAGTAAACATCATTTACAATCCATAAATTATGCTTCCAGATCCCCAATCCACGCTCACAATTCATATTACACGCTACATGTATGAAGTCGGCCACCAAAATAGGTCTCCTCCAGAATACATGCCACAACTGAAGTCACTAGTAATCACAAGACAATAGAACACAACTCATTATTCCAAAATATGTCTTCTATCCTCTAGTAAGCTCCCTTCACCAGAAATATCTTCGCAGTAAGATATACCTAAAACACAGAGACCTACTTTGTCAAGTATCACAATTATAGTCCAGAAACCAGTCTTCACCAAAACAACAGTAACATCCACAATATGTAACATAAAGACAAGAGACCTTAGGAATAATTTCATCACACATCCTTCTTCATATAACCAAATTTGATCATTCTGAAACATCCGTACAGTGTCTATACACTTCTGTCAGCCAAGTAACCAGTTTGTTCTCTCCACAGAAACATATGTTGACATCAGTGACAAAACATGAATATCAACAGCATGATCAGTACACAAAACTAATATCATCCAACAATCTCCCCCTTTGGAATTGATGGCAACATATGAGAAAACCCATCAACCCAAAAGTACTCTCTTAACACAATCTTCTCAATATCCTCAACACAAATCTCCCCAAAACAGTAGGGATTTTCACATAGATTCCTTCCCTCTTTGGCAGCAATGACAAAGGGTTCCATAAATTATCTATAATATTTTGTAAGATGTATCTTTTTCAAATCTTCATGTCCAACAACTAGGTGCAATATCACCCAAATGTGCTCTAGTGTTCCTTCGATTACCCCCTCTGAGGAGAAGATCCATACATCAAGTCCAAAAAATGATATAGCTCTGAAATCCACTGGATTGATGCATGCCAACATTAATCAATTATCACAAGGAGGAGCTCTGACCCCAAGCATTCTTCTGATATACTCAAAATTATCTTTTGGCAAAGGTTTTGTAAATATATCTGCTATATGTTCCTTTGTGCTAATATATTCCAGTTTAATCTCTTTCTCTGCTACCTTCTCCCTCAAGAAATAATACTTAAGAGAAATATGCTTAGTCTTTGAATGCATTACAATATTCTTTGACATATTCACTATGTTGGTGTTATCACAATGGATAACCACTAGTTCTTCAAAAATTATTCCAATGTCCTTCAACATTTGTTTCATCCAAAAAACTTGTGTGCAATTTATTGCAGCAGCAACATACTCTGATTCAGCAGTAGATTGAGCAATACAATTATGCTTCTTGCTCAACCAAGAAACCAACCTTTTCCCAATGAAAAATACACCACCACTAGTACTCTTTCTATCATCCATATTACCTGCCCAATCAGCATCAGTATAAGCTTGTAAAATAAAATCATCTGATTTTTCATACCATAATCCATATTATGTTGTTCCTTTCATGTATCTAAAAATTATTTTCATAGCAGCAAGATGTGTCTCTTTAGGATCTACTTGATACCTTGCCACAATACCAACTGCATTGGTAATATTTGGTCTAGTGTGAGTTAGATATTGTAGACCACCAATCATAGATCTATACTTTGTCTGAACAACACTTTGAGTCTCATCATTACAAGTCACTTTGTATCCAGTCACCATAGGTGTTCCAACAGGTTTACAATCTTCAATTCCAAACTTATTCAACATTTCCTTAAGATATTTGGTCTGAGATATAAAAATGTCATTCTTACTCTGATTAATTTGCAAACCAACAAAAAATTTCATTTCACCAATCATAGAAATCTCAAATTCATTTTCCATTTCTTTAGAGAAATTCTTACTCATCTTATCATTTCCTCCAAAAATGATATCATCAACAAAAACTTCTATGATTAAGATTCCATCTTCATCAGTTCTTAAATATAAATTATTGTTTGCATTACCTTTTCTGAAACCAAGAGGAAGTAGGTACTTGTCCAGTCTTGCATACCATGCTCTAGGTGCTTGTTTTAGTCCATACAGTGCTTTCTTCAGCTTACAAACCATGTTTCCATCCTCTGTCAAAGGAAAACCGTCAGGTTTCTCAAACTATACTTCTTCTTCCAGATCACAATAATAGAATGTTGATTTTACATCCATCTGATATACTTTAAAGTATTTATGTGCAGCATAAGCAATAAATCATCTCATAGCTTCCAACCTAGCAATGGGAGCAAATGTTTCTTCATATTCTATGCCTTCTTGTTGTGAGTAACCTTTACATACCAATCTAGCCTTGTTTCTTACCATTGTTCCTTCCTCATCCATCTTCTTTCTGAAAACCCATTTAGTTCCTATCACATATTTGTTCTTAGGTCTTGGAACCAATTCCCAAGTTTTTTTCTTTATCTGTTCAAGTTCTTCTTCCATATATTTAGTCCAAGATTTGTCTCTACATGCTTGATCAATAGTTTTCAGCTCAACTTGATAAATCAAACAAATTTCATCTCTAACTCTAGATCTAGTCATCATACCTTTATTTGCATCACTAATAATTTGATCTTCAGGATGGTTCTTCTTAACATACCTTGGAGTCTTTGGAGTCTCAGTAACTTCAGTCACTTTATCTTCAACTTCATTTTCAATCATCAAAGGTTCTTCAAGTTCAGTAATGACCTCTTTCATCTTTGTAATCTGACCATAGTCATATATTCTTTCCTGAATCTGAAATTTTTCATCTATCCTCACATTGGCGCTTTCAATCAACTTCGTCAATCTCAGATTGAAAGATTTATATGCTTTACTCTTAGTGCAATAACCAATAAAAAATCCTTCATCACTTCTAGCATCAAACTTCCCTATTTCATCATCTCTTTTGATATAACATTTACTTCCAAATATTCTGAAATATTTCACAGTAGGTGTATGATCAAACCATAATTCATAAGGAGTATTTCTTGTACCTTCTCATATCTATATTATGTTCAAGGTGTACACAGTAGTGCCAACTTCTTCTCTCTAATGAACATGTGACACATTTCCTTCAAGCAATATAGTCCTTGCAGCATCTAATATAGTTTTGTTTCTTAGCTCTGCTATCCCATTTTGTTGTGGAGTTCTAGCAGCTGATGTCTGTCTATATATTCCATGTTCTTCACAGTATGTATTAAATAGATTTGATGTAAACTCTCCACCTCTGTCTGATCTCAAATATTTTATCTTCAAACCATATCCATTCTCAACTTTTGCTTTAAATAACTTGAATTTGTCAAATGCTTCAGATTTCTCTCTCAAATGTGTAACCCACATCATTCTAGAAAAGTCATCAATAAAAAGTATAAAGTACCTTTCACCATAATATGATCTTGTTCTTGTAGGACCACACAGATCTGTATGCACCAGATCCAACTTCCCTTTTGTTGAATAAGATTTTCTTTTAAAACTGCTTCTAGTCTTCTTCCCCATAACACACTCTCTACACATAGTGTTAGATGGCTTTACAATCTTAGGTAGATATCTTACAGCATTAGTCATACTTGCCTTCACAATGTTATCAAAGTTAACATGACAAAATCTTCTATTCCATAGCCAACTGTCATCAACCTTCGCAATAAAACAAGTAGCTTCATATGTATTCAATTAAAATACATTACCTCTAGATTTAGTACCAGATGCGATCAAATCTCCTGATTTACATCTGATAGAGCATTTCTCATTAATGAATTTCAATTGGTAACCTCTATCCACTAACTATCCAACACTCAACAGATTATGCTTAAGTCCATCAACAAGTAATACATTGTCTGTATTTGTCTTTCCATCTAGAGAAATAGATCATACTCCAATGATAAGTTTAGTAGTATTGTCACGAAATATAACAACACCACCATCATATCTTTTCAAACTCACAAATTTTTTTTTATCTCCAATCATATGATGTGAACAACCACTGTCTATAACCCATTCATATTTCTTTTCAACACGAGATACTAAGGCTTTTTCCTCATGTATAGGTTCATCATCCTTTATAGCAATAAATCCAATTTCATCATAGTCACCTTCATCATCGGAAATACCCTCACTAGCATAATAACATTCTTTGTCTTTAGGATACTTTGATTTGTAAAACTTAGGTTTGTGCTTAGGAACCCTTGTAGGACATCTAGATGCAAAATGACCAATCTTGTTGCATGAAAAACATTTCAAAGGTAATTTTCTTTCAAATTTACCCATACCTCTCTTTTTTTTTCTAGCGATCAATGCTACCACTTCATCTAGATTTATTTCTTCCTCCTGTATATGTTCCCATTCCTCAGCATAGTCTCCAATATCTTCTCTTAGGTCACCATTTCTGGTGCTCGCAATTCCAAATAAGGTATTTTTGTTCTTATGTACGGTTGCCTTAAATGTTGACTCAACTTTAGGTAAAGTATCTCCCAATTCTACAGCCTCAAAAGTAGTTAGATTTCCAATCAACATCTCTCTAGTGAAGTTCGGTCTCAAAGGTATAATCTCCTCTATAGATTTTACTTTGGTTCTATATGCAGGTGTCAACGATCTGAGTATCTTTGCAATCACTTCTTCCTCACTGTAAGTACCTCCAAAGTTTCTAACGCCAGTAACCACTTCAGTAATTCTCTATCCATATGCCCTAATGTTCTCATCTTCTCTCATCTTCACTAATTCCATCTTTGTCTTCCAGTTCTGTAGCTTTGCCTATTTTGTAAACTTATCTCCTTCATACAGTGCCTCCAATCTTGTCCAGATTTCATATGCAGAATCCAAGTCTTTTACTTCTGTGAATTCACCTTCAGAAAATGTGTTGATAAATGATTCCCTTGCAACCATATTACATGAAAATAGTTTCTTTTGATCTTCATTAGCTTTCTCCAATTCGTCCTCAGTTTCTATCTTCACATTCTTCTTTGTGATCATCTAGTAGTCAAGTCCCAAACATAGAAAATGTGTTCTCATCTTGTTCTTCCAACTGTCAAAGTTTTCAGGATCAAATGGGCTATCCTTCCTATAGTAAGACATCTTCCAGATCACCTCAAGTTGTAAAGCTTTCTCTCTAAGGACCAGTAGCTCTGATACCAATTTTTTGGAATAACAATCCACAAGATAGCTGAGAGGGGGAGTGGATCAGTTGTAATATAGATCATTAAACTTTAAACTTTATAAACTAAAACTTCAATACAAATGATAACATAGTAAATGCCAACACAATAAAACAATACTTTTTTTTTGAGGAAACCCTATTAAAGGTAAAACCCCGGTGGGAATTAGCACCCACATATAATGTACTAAGAGCATAGTATCCCTGTTAAAATATTTATCCCTATTAGGAGCTTATTACAACATTACTAGACACAACCCCTATTAGGAGACAGACCTTGTTAGGAGTCAAGAAAAATAGTAGGCTCACTGCCCATGCACATTGCCCAAAGAAGGTTAAAGCCACCCTCAAGGATTCACAATCTAAACAAGTGTATATAGAAATATACAATCCAGTGAACTGTCTGATAGCAACTGTCTTTGCTTGGTTAGTTCCAATGAAGTACTCTTATCACAAACTTTGCTCTACATCCAGCAGTAAAACAAGCCTTGCAACTTTCACTTCTCTTCCTTTTCAATCTCTTCCACATCTTTTCATAAGAAAAGATCTCCCATATATACCATTTTACAATAATTCATTAGTTCAGCCAATTAAGCTTTCCTAATACACAAATAATTAATTAGGTTAGCCAATTAAGGCTTTCCAATATATAAATAATTATATAACGCCTTGCTAAGATACACACGGTACCTATTGTAACCACCCTAATTTGGTCTATTCCAACTATAGACCCTATTTTCCCTAAGTGTGATCATACCCCAATTATGTCATGACGATGTTACTTTGGCATAATTCATTTTTAAAATCAAATTTAATGTCCTAGGTGATTTTTATCACTAAATCATATTAACTATTATAGCCATACAATTCAAATTAATTCAAACCAATTAAAACAAATTCAAACATGGCTATAGTATTTAATTATAAAGGAATTAAATAAACCTCTAAATCAGTTTCCACTTGCAAATAACCCATTCCCCTAGCCTATTTAATTTAATTAAAATGGTTATAGTCCCCTTAATGGATATTCCCTCTTGCCCATCCGTCATTAATGACCTTAGGGGCTCCATTAATGAGCCTTGTCTCCCCTCTCTCTCTCCCATTCCTCTATAAATTGAAGGGATTTGGAGCTCATAATAAGCCTCAATTTTTGAATAGTAGTGTTGTTATGCCAAGAATTTTAAGGAATCTCAAAGCATTGTTATGCTACCCATTCCTTCATAGCTTCATGCACACTCCATTAGTTACTTTCTTACATGGTTATAATGCCCATTTTAAACTAATATGCATGCTTAAGCAATTAAATAGTTTGTTTTAAACTTAAATCTTTCATGCTAGGTTGCTTATAACAATCCAAGTAATATGTGCTTTGAACACCCCGAACCAATCTCGGTATACTAATATCATTGCTTACCTTTCTGACCAAACCATCCCTAATAATCTATCTAGAAATGAGAAAAGATCCCTGATTAGGACAACATCGTGTTATGTCCTCATAACTAACAACCTATATCAACGAGATCTCGACGGTGCACTTCTTAGGTGTTTAGAACTCGAAGAGTCTGATCTAGCATTAACAGAATTCCACGAAGGTGTATGTGGATCACGCTCAAACGGCTTTTCATTAGAAAAGAAACTGCTCAGAGTAGGCTATTACTGGCCTACCATGGAGAAAGATGCTATTCAGTTTTCAAAAACCTGTCATAAATGCTAGACACATGGAAATCTTATCCATGCTCCTGCCAAAGAACTTATACCTTTCATAACACATTGGTCATTTCAGCAATGGGCCTTTGACTTGGTTGGACAAATATATCCTAATTCTTCAAATGAACACAAGTTCATCATTACGACTACTGAGTATTTCACAAGGTGGGTCAAGGCTATGTCATTAATCAAAGCCTCTGGCAAACAGGTGGCTATGTTCATTCTGAACTACATTATTTGTAGATATGGGATACCCTCTTCAATTGTAACAGACAATGGGGGCCAATTTAAAAATCAAAAGATTGATGACCTTTGTGAACAGTTCCACATCACTCAACACTGCTCCTCAATCTATTATCCTCAAGGTAATGGACAAGCTAAGGCATCTAACAAAAATATTCTAAAAATCCTACACAAAACTATTAGTAAGTCTGGCTAAGACTGACATCTACAACTAAATCTGACACTATGGGCCTACATAACAAGTATCAAAACACCAACTGGAGCCATGCCATTTGCTTTGGTCTATGGCGCTGAAGCAGTACTACCTATTGAGGTTGAAATCCTATCTTTGCAGATATCTTTACAAGGTCTGGTTACTGATGAGTAGTACCGCATAGATAGGGTGAATTCTCTAGACCTACTAGATGAGCGCAAATAATAGGCGTTCGACCATCTGAAGGTATACCAAGCACGTATGTCCAAAGGATACATTAAGAAGGTCAAACCACACAAATTTGACATGGGAGATCTTGTCCTAAAAGAGAATCCTAAAAACCAGCCTAATAGAGAGCAGAAAGGAAAGTTTGAACCTAACTGGCTGGGACCTTATGTTATCACTGCCACTTTTGGGACTGGAGCTTACCAACTAGCTACACCTAAAGGAGATGTTCTTCCAGATCCTATCAACACTCTACATTTGAAGCGGTTCTACACTTGATGTTCGGCTAGCAGAGCCTATACAGCAAAAGGTTCTCACAAAATACCAAAAAAATTCATAAAATTGATCCTGAAGAAATCCAAAACAATGGAAAAAGGTCCTACAAAAAGGGTATCCTTCGTGAAAACCTGGCAATCAGGTGTCACTTGTGTTCAACGCTCCATCTATCAATGCACTACTGATACTAGGCCTTCATAATTATACTTGTGCTCAAACGCTGACTTCATTTCCTAAATGGCTATCTTATCCTCGCTTGGGATTTGGCTACATTTACATCTTAGGGATAAGTCATTATGCACTGGGGGCATCTTTCCTGGCATGGTAGGTTGCGGTTGCTAGGTTTCTCTAGGATGGTTTTCCTCACGAACACGATGTATCTTGATACATGCAAAATGATGTCACTTTTCAAAAACAAGGGTGTCTTTTCAAACATCACATATCCAAACATGACATTTACATTAACGAATTTCTTACAAGGATATATTGGATTGCAAACATGAATAGATTATCCTATCAATGCACAGACATGGAACACCATCTTTCTTATATTCCAATTTTCTGATTGATGAATCTTTACTGTGTTTGGCATATGAATGAACAACTACTACTTAAACACACAGTTTAATATTGGTTTGATTATGATTCTTTTATGTTCTGATGATGTTTTCAACTAGGGGCATCTAAGTAATTATAAATTTTATTCGATTGATTCACAATTGATAATTTATTATGTCTTCTTAGTTACTCAATGATGTATGCGCAAAGACAAAGAGTCACAAGGATAGGGGGCATAATGTTTTCTTGATTTTTTGTGTATGTTCATTGTTCCAAATGATCCTATAAATTTCACCTAACTTAGATGTTTATGGTAAGAGTTGCCACTATGGGTGGCTAGCCGCATATATCTTGATCTTTGTTATGTGTAAACTACGGTGAAGTTGAAACAATTTCCTTGTCTATTTTCTGATCTAGATTCTCACTAAGGTATATGAATCATAATGTACCCAAGGATATGAATTTTCAAGGTCATTGTGGGTCCAATATCTTTCCTTAATCAGAATCTGGTATATTAAAAGGAAGGTGACTAATTTGTTATCCTGGCTTCTATGCCTTGATGCCTACGTCTATTTCTAACATTTCAATAAAACATAGTATTCATACTTTCATAATATCAGTGGGTATTAGTGATGGTTGTACTATCAGGTGGTATCCATTCTAAAAAAGTGCCCAATGATGATAAAAAGCTATACATTTGCATACCAGTGACAAAGTCCTAAGAGTCTTCATATCTTTACATTTTTGACAATTGTGTGGAATATAAACAAGAAAGGAGAAGCATTAAAGGCATTTTTGAGCTCCAAATTAACTCAATTTCTTCTTCTAAATCAAGTTAATTACATCACCCATATTACTGATATATATATGATTGCACATCCATAGCATACATTTTGCATTCATAAAAGAAGCAACAGGAAAATACCAAAACAAAGCATCCATGTATTGCATTTTTACTTTTACATCCTAAGTGCATCCATACATCTAATTTGCATAAAAGAAAATCAAAAACATACATTTGCATCTTCACATAAGTATCATTTAAAAACATATTTATATCAGTGATCAAATAAAAAATGATGTTACCATCTAAATCTAACTCATCATGAGACCAAGATATCATCACATGTGCAAATCACATCTACCAAAGAAACAAAACTCATAAACCATGTCAGAATCAGAAGTTGCACATATGTGTGTCCAAACATGGTATAAATCAAACAACATTTGGCATAAAGAGTATTAGCATATCATGGAGTCAGAATGAATCAACTATACATATATGAATGTCATATACAAAAGAGGATCTCAGAAGGATCCAGATATACAATGTGAACTCACATATACAAAATATGACAATATAAATCAGCTCTGGCTCCCCCCCTCTCCTTGATTTGGAGGCGGAGGAGGAGGAGGTACAAATGGAGGTGGAGGAGGCATTTCCCCCTCAGACTGCTGGGCCAACCGTGAAAATAATACTGCTCTTTGCCCCTTTGGCACTGCTGCATGATAAAGAGAATAATAGTATGTGGCCCTCTATCCCTATTGTGTGGCTGTGCGGGCCTGTATGTCCCTCTCTACTCGGACTCTCTCCATTTTCCTATCCCTATCTATAAGCAAGGCATCTGATATAGCAATCCTGTACTCTGCTACTATGGATCTTGCCTCTAGAGCTGTAATATGTGCCCTCAGCTTCTCCCTCTCCTACTCACACTATGATAGAGCGTCACCATCCCTACCAGATCCCCTGCCTGCATCCTACCCTGAAGTCCTGTCCTGTAGTGTGTCTGGCTATCTCTGTGGTTGTTGTCTCTGATGTCTCTGCTTCTCTCTTGTAAGTAATGGACCAGGATCAATCTGAGGAGAAACAAATATAAATCGGGTACACTGACCCTCCCCACTCCCACTAGCAACATCTGTGTGGCCACCCCCTATCATCTCCACCATCATCCCCCTCATCTAGAGGAGGACGCCTGCCATCTCTGCCACCATCTCGGCCTCCATCCCGACCTCCATGTTTGTTGGTGGCCCAGTCTCTCTGAGCTCCTCCTCTCCCTCTAGCTGGATGATCCTCTAGATTATAATCTAAAGGCACCTCTATGTGTGGGATAACCTCCTCTGGCACTATGAAACAAGGAAATGGGTACTAGAGCATCTCTGCGGCATATCCATCTGAAACACCTGCATCGACCACATCAAGGTGGAGATCCTAGTCTACTCCAACCATGTCACAAATCTCCTGATGTGCTATCTCATACCTCAGCTGGGTACCCCACAATGATGCCTCATCTCAGATGTGTGCATAAACAGTGATATCTTGTATACTGCCCTGCCATCAGCCATACTGTCTCAGCACTCAGGTATGAATAAACCACTCTATAACATATCTAGTCCTCCCAATAAGATATTGGCTCTAAAATAAAAATGGTACCTGTTGTGCATCTGAGGTCCACTCCTCATAGTCTAAATATGGTCACCAAATGACCTCAGTCATATCATCAAAGAGTCAACGCCAGTACTTAACCTTGCCTAGATGGGACTGCTGAATAAGGCCTGCATACATGTATACATAAGGCTTCTCTGGTACTTGATGTCTATCTACAATTGGTCGTGGAATAGGGATGTGCTCCCAGGCCCAGATCTGAAGAATAAGGATACCCACAGTCATAGTATGGGTATAATGATATACTATCTCATGAAGCTCTTGATATATATGGGCTAAAATACAATTGTCCCATGCAAATCTCCGTCTGTGGGTAACCATCTTCTTTAACATGTCTACCCAGCCAACCATGAATCCATGCTGACCCCTGTCTGGCATCAGGATGCCACCTATCAGACTTGCTAAGTACACAGATACTCGATCATAATGATCAACCATATAATCCCATGAGAGATATCTGTGATCAATCATGTCATCCTGTAAATATCAATGTGTAGCTCACCAATCACCACATCAACCGTCAACTCAAAGCGCACCTCAGCACCAATCATCAAAACCTGAAGTATCTACCATACGTCCTCCAGAGTCACTGTGATCTCCCCGGTCGGTAGATGGAAGGTGTTGTGCTTTGAGTTCCATCTCTCGGAAAGAGCTGTCAACAACCCTCAGTTTACCCCTATCTCGGGTAAACCTATCAAAGAACGTAATCCACATCGGATCACTGTAGTCTTCTCATCATCTGAAAGCAGTCTATAAAATGCAAGCACACGACCTGGGTAGGTGCCGCGAAATGCAACTACCTCAAACTGGGTCTATTTTGAAAAACACAATAGTACATCAGTATTTCTATCTACAACAAAGATGCAGACTCCTAATCGACTAAGTAATTCAAGGTTTGCAGAAAGAAAATAGGTCCAAAAGAATTAATTTCTAAGTCTCACAACCCAATATGATTCTAAAATGACAGGGTGTGATCTCCTTTACTAGATACGATCCTGGAAATACAAGATGCGATGGAGACCACAGGGTGCAATCCCTAAAATATAGGATGCGACCCTAAAAATAGGGTACGAGCTTAAATGGGTGTAAGGAAACTCAGGTGCGGAAACAACTTCCTACAATAATCTCTAAAGGAAAGTATAGTGCAAATTCTTTTAAATCCTTACAATTTTAGATTCGTTAACTACTTTAACAATGATATTACAGCCATATACCATGCATACAGAAAAGTAGAGAATGAAACAATGATTTACCATGGGGAAAACCTTTTGATAAAAGACCCCAACACTCCGAAACCTACACAATGTATTATCTTCAACACAATGGTTACAACACACTTTCAATGCAAGTTCTTTCAGGAGACAGTCGACACACAAAGACTAATCCAGTAGCACTCGATCATACCAACAATACACTCTTTTTCTATATCTTTTTGCAACCCTAAAAAATGCTTATATCATGCGCTTTCCTTTTTAGGGCAACTTCCAAAGATAGCCATATTAGGGTTTTACCATTCTCTAAGAAAATAGGAACCCCACAATTGAGGAAGAGTGTACAGTACTCAACTTTATCAGTTGCCACATGTCATTGCATGTCTTCACCCATCATTGAATCCTCTAGAAATAGCTCTTACATGTCATAACCATTTCAGCCATGATCTCCTTACACACAATTCAAGATGCTGACACATCAAGTGGAGTGACACATCAACATGCCAACTAGACATGTACACTCACACTTAATTACATTATTTGCAAGAAAAACATTTTACAAAACAAATAATAAGAATGGGAATTATCCAAGGTTGAGACACCTTATTCCTAACATTCTCCCACTTGTCAAACACCTTGTAAGAGCAATAGGAACATAATAGGAACTAACGGCTATAGGCCAAAAGGCCCATAGACTCCAAACACCATCTGAACTTCGCAGTGCCCACTGGTTTCATTAATGCATCTGCAACATTCTTCACAGTATCTACCTTCTCCAAATTTACCTTTCCATCTTCC
>MU223270.1:18319-29837 GCA_018584345.1 Thuja plicata
TGACCCTTCCGCGTCCAACTATCTTTAGGTGAGAATCATCACCCAAGTACACCTTTCCACCATCAAACTCTTCATATTTTGAGAACCAGTTTCGATGAGAGGTCATGTGAAAAGAATCACCCGAGTCTACCAACCACACATCATCAGATGCATGGGCTGCCAAAGCTGAAAAAAAATCATCTCCATCTTCTTGAGATTTTTTAGAAGCTAAATCTAAGCCTTTCTTCTTCTTCTTCGTTTCTTTGCAGTCCCTCCGGAAGTGCCCACATTTATCATAGTTTTAACATTTTGCCTTGGACTTTCCAAGAGTCTTAGAACTCCCACGGGATTTGGATATGCCCTTCTTTGACTTATTGTCATTCTGCTTTCCTTTGTCATTGGATCTCCTGCGAATAGCAAGGGCTTCCTTAGACAAATCCAAAGTCTTTCTTCACATCTCCTCAGATAGCAGTGAAGACACCACATCATCCATATGGAATGTGACTATAGTACTTCCGAGAGCCATCACAAGATGGTCCCATGAATCCAGTAAGGAACAAAGTAGGGTCATACATCGATCCTCCTCCTTAATCTTGGCACCGGATGATGCCAACTGTGCAATCAATAAAATGAATGTGTTGAGATGATCAGTTACAGATCCACCTTCCTCCATTCTTAAAGAATACAACTTTTTTCTCGGGAATAACTTATTCACCAGAGATTTGGCCTGATACACACACCCAAGCCATTTCCACAAAGAATTTGCAGTAGTCTCATCAAGAACATTCAGAAGAATGACATCTGCTAGATAGAGTCTGATGAGACCCTTAGCCTTCCGATCCTTGATCTCCCAATCCGCTTGAGATATCACTGCAGGTCTCACATCAAGTGAAGTAGCCTCCCACAGATTGTAGTCTTCAAGCATGTCTTCCATCTTGAGTTTCAACAACTTGAAATTAGTGCCATTAAATTTCTCCACCTCCATTCTATTGTATGAGGAACTTGCCATCTCAATCTGCAAATAAGATTTAGAATGCTCTGCACAAAAAACTCCCACTCAACTTGAGATTAGCTCAAAAAACTCTACCCAACAACTAGGATCAAAATTTGATCAAGCTCTGATACCACTTGTAAGGAAACTCAGGTGCGGAAACAGCTTCCTACACTAATCTCTAAAGGAAATTATTGTGCAAATTCTTTTAAATCCTTACAATTTTAGATTCGTTAACTACTTTAACAATGATATTACAACCATATACCATGCATACAGAAAAATAGAGAATGACACAATGATTTACCCTGGGAAAAACCGTTCGGTAAAAAACCCCAACACTCCAAAACCTGCACAATGTATTATCTTCAACACAACGGTTACAACACACTTGCAATGCAAGTTCTTTCAGGAGACAATCGACACACAAAGACTAATCCAGTAGCACTCGATTATACCAACAATACACTCTTTTTCTATATCTGTCTGCAACCCTAAAAAACACTTATATCATGCACTTTCCTTTTTAGGAAGAGTGTACAATACTCAACTTTATCAGTTGCCACATGTCATTTCATGTCTTCACCCATCATTGAATCCTCTAGAAATAGCTCTTATGTGTCATAGGAATCTGTCATAACTGTTTCAGCCATGATCTCCTTACACACAATTCAAGATGCCAACACATCAAGTGGAGTGACACATCAACATGCCAACTAGACATGTACACTCACACTTACTTACATTACTTGCAAGAAATACATTTTACAAAAAAAATAATAAGAATAGGAATTATCCAAGGTTGAGACACCTTATTCCTAACAATGGGAAGGGTATGAAACATAGCCAACATGGAATTCAAAATAAGACAAAAACAAGGCAACTGGATGTGATCCAGAGTATCCTAGATGCAATGGAGGAATCTGGAAAAACTGGATGCGATCTGGGGAATATTGGATGCGACACGGGTTTTGCAGGTTGTGATCCAGAATACTGGATGTGACTCAAAATTCAACTGGCTATAAAAGCTACAAAAATGCATGAAATTGAAATTTGCAAAATTCAAGAGCTAGTTTTATGAGCACTTACCAGAGGTGGGTAGTTAGTTGGGCACTGATGTAAATGGCTCATCTTGAAACAATGCTTCTGTTGATGGGTCTTTGGTGATCGGGTTCGCCAACAGTCATAAGTTGTCACCGGGTACCGGGGTACCGACCAACTTTGCCTACAAAGGTTGTTTGGGGAAATGAGATTCCCTAGGCCTCCAATCACCTGAGGGTTGGGTCTCGACGGTGCGGGGCTCAGTTGGGAGATGTGACTATTTTCGAGGGGGATAGCTGGTTTCTTCAACTCATTCTCTCTGGGGATTCAAGAAGGTGAGGTTTCTCCAAGCATTCTACACTTAGCAAATAAACTGAAAAAGTTCCTACAAAGTTAGAAGTATTTCATCTACCTATAGTTATGTTTAGACATTCAATACATCAATAATGCTCTGATATACTACACTAAATACTAAATAAATTCACAACCATCAATTCATATTTCATTAGTAGCAAGGGGAAAGAGGTCGTTAAGCTACTTAAAATATCAGAGCAGAAGACATGAAGAACATAAAACATAAAATACCATTAACTCAGAAGATTGAATGCCAGCAACATCATTGTAAGAACTCTCCCTTCTTCATTAATATTTCTTCCAGCAAGCACTAGTGTGTGGTACAATGGCGGCTCCAAGGGAGCATTTAACTACTAAAAACTTAAAGACCAAGGAGCATTGAGCTCTACAACTGAAATGAAAAATACTGCTTCTCTATTACCATGGACTGCAAAATCATCAATTTTTCTGACCCTTGGAATGGGGCTAGACTTGCTATTTATACACATTTGCATCTAACCCTAACCCTAACTCATATTACACTGTACAATAGAATATTATCTGAGGGTCGGTACTACCTGCGCCACCCTACAAAAGACCTAGAGACGGAATAGGCATGTCATGTCAGAAAAAAAGATAAGAAGATGGGGTGGAAGAATCAGCCTCAAGAAGGGAGCCAAGAAAGAGAAGGAAGAAATTTGATCCCCCAGGGATTGAGGTGACATGCCTCATAAATGGGAAATGTGACAGCCTATCTCCAATGTGCCAGGTGTATACCTGAAGCGACACCTCAAGAAGATCATCTGTCAGAAAGCCCATTATTGATCCGACGTGCCTTGATGTAGCTATCTGCCCTCTGACAACCTTCAACAACCATTATTAACTGCTTGAAAGTGACCAGTCGGCCTTGGGGACTGGGACACAGATCACTCGAAAGAATACAAGAATGTAGGATCCAGGACTCTGGGATCCGGGAACTTACGTTCTAAAAGAATAAAGAATACAAACACTTGTGTTTCCTCCGACCTCCGGAGGAACTTTATTGCTTCTTATTATCATTGAAGGTTTGGAGGAGGTGGGAGATTCCATCCTCATCAATTTATTTGAGGCCGGACCGCCAGTACTTAGCTACCTTAATCTGTTCACCTAGCTCTGGAACATTCTTCTTGAATTCATCGGCCATTTTTGCCGCGTCATGACCACTAAGGATCATGCGAGTTAATCTCACCATCTGAGTTCCATCTATTCCCTCTGGGGATTGATATCTTGACTCCATTACTTCATCAAACTTCCCCAAGACGTATTCCTCTGGCGTGCATGTGTCAGTGCTGAACGGGTCAGCTCCGGAGACCTTGGCAACAAAAGCCTTGTACAAATTTGAAGAATACTGAACCGTGTTGAATTTATCTTGTAGAGTCCCTACCAGTTGCTTGAGAACCTCCAATGTGAGGTCAAGTTTGGAGTGTTGGGTCTTCACAAAATCGAATGATTCTTCTCCCAGAATCTCAGAATCAGAAACCATTTCCTCCCCAAGACCGAGGAGCTCTTCAAGTTCTACCTTCCATGCTTCATAATTTTCCATATCACCCTCCCATATGTTGATGATATTTTCTGCCTGATGCAGAATGTGGCGGGATATATACAAGTCTGGGAGGGTAGATACCAGGAAGCGCTAGGTGTTTCCTATCTACAGAGAGACCCACTCATCGACTGCTTGGGCCTTCTTCTTCATTGCTCGCAGGGAGTCTATGTTGCTCTGTGGTAGTGGCGCATCATATGTGGAGGCCTCTAGAGAAATGGCACTAATAGGCTGGGCTAGCTTGGTAAGCAATCCCATAAGGTTTGCAGTCTTCTCCTTTTCCTCTTTGAGCCTTTGGGCCTCCTTTTCATATCGGGCCTCCACGGCTCTGGTTGCTTCTTTCAACAGGTTTAATTCACCTTGTTTTCCTCTTTTCCCCAGTGATATCTCCATGATATCATAATCTCTGGCTTTGGCAGTTTCCTCATCAGCGTCAGGGGGAGGTGTTGCCACAACTGCAACTGTTTCTCTGCTCGGCCCAGTTTGAAGAGTATGAACCATCCAGGCTTTCTTGGCCTTTGGTGGATTTTGGACCTGAGCCATCATCTCGGCTAGGGAGATGTGAGCTCTGGGAGTCATGGGAACCTTTCTCTTCTTGGTTTCCATCAACCACTGTGGCGGTAGGGGTGGCTTATTTGCCAAAGTTTGTTCATTTGGTTCTTCCCTGGTATCCTATTGTTGTTCCTCTTCAGTGGTGTCGGTTTTGCCCAGCCCCCTGCCTGCATCATTTGATTCATTAGCAACATCTTCCCCGGTGATGTTTGTTTCTTCAGCCTTGTCATTTGTATCTTTGGCTTTGTCTAGGCCCTCATCGGCCACCCCGAGGGTTTCTTCCTCTTGCTTCTCTTCTTCCTTAGCCTCTGTTGTTGGGATTTCCTCTTCCATTGGTATATCCTTTGGCAGTGGGGGAGGAATCAGGCCAAGATTTAATGTTTGGGCCACAGTGATTACCTGCCCAAAGGTCATTCTGGGGAGTGGCACTTGGAACGCGACGGCTGAGGTTATGGTTGTTCCCGAAGGTCTGGTTCCCTTAGCAGATGCCATCTGTTCATCCTGCCTTTGTTGATCCCCTCCTACCTCTTGTATCTCCGGGACCTCGGAGGTAGCTTCTTGTTCTGTTTCTTTTTCTTCCTCCATCTGTTCTTCCTGCTCTTGTGCAGGTTCTTATTCCCCAGCCTTTTCTTACACTAGGACTTCATCTTCTGTTTGCTCAATGTCCCCCTACAGATTCCCAAACTTGTCGGTTGCAAAGACATCATCAAACTCATCCTGTGGGGGAGGGTTGGCGGGGATATCGACAGGCTCTAATTCCTTTTCTGGTTCTGGGGAGTCAAAGGAAAGGATCTCAACTTGTGGGATCTGGGGCATCCCTAGTTCAGGCTCCACCTTGGGCTTTTAGGCAAGCCTCTTCTTCCTCTTAGTGACCAAGGGTGGTCCTACATCCCTTATTGCTGCTTGCTCTTCTAGATCCACCCTCGTTGCCTTAACCATCAAGGCTGCTAGTGAAGGGGAGGAGGGGGGATGAATGGGTCCGACCATTGACGTCGAGGTTGCCAGCCACATGATTATTATGTCTTTCATCTACTGGGAGGCCAACAATGAATTTTTTAGCTGCTCCTTTATGGGGACCTCTTACCAAGCCAGAGTTTTCATTATTCCCTTTCCTTTATCCACTCCCTGTGAAGAAGTCCTGACCCCTAGGGTAAACATCGGTATCGACTAGGCAGCCCGATGGACACTCCTGGGGCACACCTTCTTGAAATAGGTGTGGCTACATTTGACCACATTGTGGGTGAACTCCTCAATAGTGGGCCCTTCCTGAGCATCCTAGTTTACTGGTGGGAGGGCCAATTTATCGATCCCCTTTGCTTTGTACTGGGGATCTTCCGTGGACCCAGTGTCTGAGAAGTCTTCTGAAAATCTCCAAAGCTTTAATATTTCCATCATCCCTGTGGTCATTCTGACATAATGCCACCCCCGGACTTCCACATCATCCTGGCAGTCTTCCTAGAAGTCTTCCATGTGATATTGATGGGGCTCTGATGCCCGGGGAAGTGCCGCTACAATCTTGCCATGCGGGTCAAAATGTTTCTGTGCTAAGTAAAACTCCACCAAATTATAACTCTTAAGCTCATTATCTACCTCTTTGGCGGTGGCCAGACTATATGAATAATTCCCACAAGTGATTGAGAATGGAATATTTGTTACCTTCTTCAGGGTGTAGAAGGCATGCAGCTCCAGGATTTGTCTACAATACTCCAGGAGAATTATCTTGTCCCCATAATGTTTGGGCAACAAGTAGGGTTTTCTGGAGAAGCCGGTCACCCTTATATATGTATGTTGCTGAAATTGTATATAGTAATGGCTGTAGCTCTAGACCAAATTCATCGCCTCCATAGACAGGTGGTATCCTGCATCCTGGGTGGGTGTGAGCAGGTGGTAGTAAACGAAAGTGTCATTTACCCGGCAAAAATTGGGGAAGCTGGCCTCCCATTGAATCTGTTGGAAATGGTCCCAAGGGGCCTTCTATCTAGGAGCTATCCTGAGTATGCCATCGGTGAGTAGCCCATTGGTGTGGGGTCTCTACTGTGACAGGGCCCAGAGAACATAAGAAGTCATATAAAACTTCTTCTTGGTCAACTGAAGGAACTGGGAGTCCACATGGTTTGAAATTATGGCTGCCTAGTCAAAGTACTCCCTGCCCGTGCTGATACCAAGGAGGAAGTAATACATCCACCCAGAGAACTCTCAGGTGTGTTTTTGCCCAAAGACCTGGCATAATGCTATCATCCCCATCTGGATGCTCTCTTTGAATTCAGACCTGGGGATTTTCAATTTCATCCTCTTGGGGTCCCTCTTTGGGACCTTGAGCCAATTATTGTTCATATATATGTGGGTTGCCTCCTCCAACTGCTTAAATTGGGCCAAGGCATCTGACTGGGTGACCACAACTAGTTTATCAAATTGGGGGATTCCCAAGCCCCTCTGGAAAGTATCGGGGTCTAGGGACACCATGGGAGTAGGATACCCTGTTGGCTCCGGGGCTGCGAGAATAACAACCCAAATAGATGTGTTGTAGTGAGCTACAAGTGTAAGAATGAGCTCTGGTGACTGCACTAAGCACAGGAAGCAAGCTGCCTTGAGGATCCCAGAGTTTATGATTTTAATGGCCAATGGATCCCTGGCCTGTCATTGTATGTACATTTTTACCAAGGCCTGCATTTCAGGCCATGTCCTGACGCTGGTGTTGTTAATGAGCTGGACCTTGGACTTAATCTTTGAGCCCATGATAACACTTTCATTCACGTATTTCATTCTCATAGGTAGTTTCTCCAGAGCCTTCTCCATTTTGACCTAATTGTGGCTCTAGTACTGGCCGTAGAAGGAAGTTCTGGACTTCCGGGCGGTGAAGATGCGGAAGCCTCAGACATGTTTAACATTTTGTTGTTCTAGAAACCTGCAAGGCAAGGTGACCATCAGAATGTATGGATAAACAAAAACTCTAGGGTTTGGAGATCTTACCATCGTGGCACTCGCTTTCCCTGAAAAGTTAGTTTAGTTTAAAAAAACTCCAGAAAGAATATATACATTCTGTGAACTTAGAAATTTTAACCAATCATCTGGGTCCGGGGGTTTCATCATATTCAGCAAAAGAAGGACATGGGATGGGTGATGGAAAGAGATCCAAAGCCTAGGGAAGTAACTGTTGGAAGGTGTGCACAAAAAGTGAGCCGTCAGTCCCATGTGGGCGCCACGTAGGTGAGCAATAAACGAGAGTCATGGTGACGGCAGTGGAGCCAACTATCTAAATGCATGAAAAGCAAAGGCCACTTGGACAGATTTAAATGCATGCATGGGACATAAATGTAAGTTAGGCTAGTTTATGGAGGAGAGAGAAAACCACTTAGTTGAAACCAGCCGAAAGCTGAGTTTCAACCAGGTGGTATTCCGCACAGAGTGAGCTTACGAATTAGAAACCAGAAGAAAATGCAATATGGTGAGCTCAAGAGACTACTAGGTAGAATACACATAGAATATACACCAAAGCCAAAGAGTATATACATGCAGACTGGACAAATATACAACAATATACATCAAATTTACACATATACATAATGTAGAGCAGATATTCACAAGACCAGAGAATGCATAGAATATTTACAACTTCTACACCATCTACAGACTATGCTACATCTGCATGGAGGACAGACAACCCTCTGACAGAGCTAACCCACCAACGGGCGGCAAACCAGAAAGAAACACAAGACAAAACAACAAAATGAGACAACACAAAACTAAACAAAACCAGAAAGTAGGAAAGCCGAGCGGAGAGAAGGCACCAACCTGAAAATGAAGAAGGGAAAGGAAAGGAAACCTATACCATGAATGCTCTACAACAACCACTACTACCAAACGATCACAACTTGCCACCACAAACCACCCACAATTGCTCAAAAAATCTCAGAGTGGCTCACACTGGATTATCGCTGTAAATCGCTCTTAAATCACTAAGATTGCTCAAGTGTTTAATCATGGTAAATTTGAAATTGGCAGGTAACTTCTATTTATACCCATGGTAAAAGCAAGTCACCTTTCCTTCTGCAAACTCCAGACAGATAGACCTTCAGACTCCGGGCCTGGGGATTCCACGCAATGATACCATCTTAAGAAAAGAAGACATAGTGGCGAAGAATCATTGAGTCTAGAATATGGCTCCTGACAAAGGATGACCAACTCCAGGACCAAGTCCCGAAGATATGAGAGACAAGAACAAAACAAAAACAACACCGCAGGGAAGAAAACCCTGGAGAAGGAAAACAAAGGAAACAGAGAAAAAGACAAGGCAAGAGCCAAAAGCAGAAAGCAAAACAGGGGGACCCAAAATTTTGCACACAAAATGTAGGGACGGGGATGCAAGGCATAACAACTTCCTCACAAGGATGACCATCTTCTCTATAGAGCTCTCAGAATTAATATGGAGGAAAGTGACAATGAATAGTGAAATGGTAATTTTTGAGGCTTATATTGGTCTTTTGAGCCCTCTAGGAGTTTTGAAACTCCTCCCAGGAAACTACAACTACATTTTTATTCTCTTTTTAGTCAATCAGGAACCAAATTGAAGGTGCCTAAGATGTTTTTAGCAACACAGTACTATTTTTGCAACAATTCCAAAAACTGCGGATTTGCCTCATTTGTTCCAAAAATCTGTCAAAATGCGCATTTTATCATAAATCTTGGTCTAACATCATTTTATCAGTCTCATTACTCACATCTTCACGTAATAAACTTGGAAATAGTGTGTTTATTTTTAAACACGCCATCTTTTCCCAATTCTTCTACTCCATTCTTTCTTGCCCTAACCGCTTCCTGCAAGTGATACATTCTTTCAACTGAGGGATTTTAATTCTTTTCCTTCGATTTTGTTCCTAAGGGGGCATGATCACACTATCATCAATTAAATTTTTTCTTGAAATAGCATTAAAATGACTTCATTATCAAACAAACTAGGGGCATGATAGTTTAATTGACTAAGTCAGAACTATTGGATTGAAAGCTTTGGTTCTCATAAGCTGGATATCTTGTGCTTCCTCCTTTTAAAAGATTCTTATTAAGCTCCTAGCAACTTCATACTGGCTTTTGGATGACAACCAAGTTCAGAATTGGTATCTTTAAAAATATTTTATTGATCTTTGGACGACAATCAAGTTTAAAATCAATTCTATCAGTTTAGTTCGATCAAGTGCGAGACTGATCTCATCAACATTTCGTTCAAAAACCAAGAACAAAATTCTCAATCTTTCTAAAGTCAAAAACTTTCTTTGAATCAATGCACTACTCACACATCAATTCAAAGAGGGGAAAATGTAACCACCCTAATTTGGTCTATTCCAACTATAGACCCTATTTTCCTTAAGTGTGAGCATACCCCCAATTATGTCATGACAATGTTACTTTGGCATAATTCATTTTTAAAATCAAATTTAATGTCCTAGGTGATTTTTATCACTAAATTATATTAACTATTATAGCCATACAATTCAAATTAATTCAAACCATTTAAAACAAATTCAAACATGGCTATAGTATTTAATTATAAAGGAATTAAATAAACCCCTAAATCAGTTGTCCACTTGCAAATAACCCATTCCCCTAGCCTATTTAATTTAATTAAAATGGCTATAGTCCCTTTAATGGATATTCCCTCTTGCCCATCCCTCATTAATGACCTTAGGGGATCCATTAATGAACCTTGTCTCCCCTCTCTCTCTCCCATTCCTCTATAAATTGAAGGGATTTGGAGCTCATAATAAGCCTCAATTTTTGAATAGTAGTGTTGTTATACCAAGATTTTGAAGGAATCTCAATGCATTGTTATGCTACCCATTCCTTCATAGCTTCATGCACACTCCATTAGTTACTTTCTTACATGGTTATAATGCCCAGTTTAGACTAATATGCATGCTTAAGTAATTAAATTTTTTTTTTTAAACTTAAATCTTTCATGCTAGGTTTCTTATGTCACTGGTATTAGCATAATCTGAGGGTTGTTATGTTATTTGCTACACTCATCCTAGTTAGAAAGTAATAGGTCAATGTTAGGGTTTTATATGCTCATTAACCCTTATTTCTCACTAACAGAATGACTTATTAAAGTGTTGTGTCACAGGTAATAGGTGCACAAATATACACACACCTATAACAATTAAACATCATTTACAATCCATCAATTATGCTTCCAGATCCGCAATTCATGCTCACAATTCATATTACACGCTGCATGTCTGAAGTCGGCCACCAAAATAGGTCTCCTCCAGAATAAATGACACAACTGACATCACCAGTAATCACACAACAATCGAACACAACCCATTATTCCACAATATGTCTTATGTCCTCTAGTAATCTTGCTTCACCAAAAATATCTTCGCCAGTAAGATATACCCGAAACACAGAGACTTGCTCTGTCAAGCATCACAGTTATAGTCCAGAAACCAGCCTTCACCAAAACAAGTGTAACATCCACAATATGTAACATAAAGCCAAGGGACCTTAGGAATAATGTCATCACACATCCATCTTCATATAACCAACTTTGATCATTCTGAAACATCTATACAGTGTCCGTACACTTCTGCCATCCAAGTAACCAGTTTGTTCTCTCCACAGAAATATCTATTAACATCGGTGATGAAACATGAATATCAACATGATCAGTACCCAAAATTGGTATCATCCAACAAATTCCTCTATCATTTCCTACCTTACTTGTTGCTACTTCCTGATATATTAGTGATCTTATCTATCTTCTTAAATTTTTTATCTCATACTTTTGATTAGTAACTATCCTTCTAATTACTGCTATCAATTTATGTTCTTACTACACTATCACTGATTCTTTACTTCTAACTTTATGCTTTCTTATCTTACTCCTACTAATAATGTGTATCTTTATGATTTGGCTAAATTTATTGTTTGAGATAATTGACCAATGCCTTCTTCCTATTGGGTTGTAGAGTCACTCTCCTCCTTAACCTTAATGTATAACCTCTATGAGACAAATTTTTAAGACCACCACTTGGATGACCCTCTCAACT
>MU223270.1:29930-45807 GCA_018584345.1 Thuja plicata
TTGAATAGTTCATTAACATTCTATGCACCAACTAAAAAATTTGTATCAACTGTAGCAACATTCACAGTGACCTTCTGTGAGTTGGGTTGTCTTGGCCCAGTAGTAGGTGAAGCCTGATGCTTGGTTCCTACTTGACTTGATGAAGATCCTGTGATCTTATCCTTGCTCAGAGATAAGATGTTTTGTATAGGTAATTGGGGCAGGGATGCCATTTCTTCTACTACTATTTGTTCTGCATTGGATTCTTCAATAGTTTCCACCTTAGGTAAATCTACATCATATGTCTTTACCTTGGGGTCAGTACTTGGTACTTCTACCTTATCTTCTTCCTTGATTTCAAATAATACCTTCCATATCTTTGTTGCATCCTGCACCACAACTTCTATCTGCTTGTTCAATATCTGAAAGGTCCTAAACCTTAGAGTGTAATCTTTTTCATATTTGGTCATGGCCTCTTTACCTCTTTATTTGTCATAGTAGGCATGATTTGTCTCAAGGTCTGTTCTCTAATGTATTTTTTTGTTCAAAAAAACATTGCTCCAGGGAAAATATATTGCCTTGAATAGGTCTTCAGTCATATGACTTTTTAGTTCATTAGGATCACACTTCCATCTTTCCATCTTCTCTACAAATGCTTCCTCATTTTGGTTTTGTTCATCCTTAGTTCTGCAAGTATGTTTTAATGATTTGAGAGATCCCATACCAACACCTTCTCTTAGATCTTCAATTTTCTTCTCAAAGGTAGGTGGAGGATTCTTGAATATGACTGTATTTCATTCTTCATCTTTTTTGGGAAATATAGCTTTCCTTCTAGATCTTCTTGTAGTAATGATAGGGGTAGTGATCTTTGTTTTCTTCTTGGGGGTTACCTTCTTCTTCTTCTTCTTCTTAGGAGGTTCAATTTCTATCACTTCCCCTTCCTTTTCAGGTTCATCATCTTCTATCTTAACTTCATCTTCTTTTCTTTCAGAGATAGGAGGAGATTCTGAAATCTTGCCATACTTCTTTCCAAACTTCTCTAACCTTTTCTTTCCTCTTTTCAAGATCTTAGGAATCTCAATTTCTAATGAAATTTTGCACTTGGCTTCTTCATAGGTGCCGAAGTATGGTGCTTTAGGATCAACATAATCATTTAAAAGAGCCTCAATGATGTCTTTGGTTTCATCTATGTCAACCTCATATGCAAGAGGTTTCACCCATGTAACCCTAGGTTTGACTGCCTAAATTTATACTTTATCACAGTCAACTAGCAAGAAAACATCATTGGTGTATTCTTCAACCAATTATTTAGGAATTCTATACCTATTCTTCATCTTCTCTCTGAATTCCTCAAAATATGCATCCATGATGCTCTCAAAATTGTCTCCTAATTCTGCTATGAAATCATTTATCTAATATACTATGGGTATGTCCTTCTTCCAAACAACTGTGCCTTTGGAAGGGAAAAATTATGAATGTAAAAGAATATTTAGACCAGAACTGAACCAAACTTACATGGATTGGTCTTGGATGTCTAGATGCTTTCCATGCTCTTGCTCAATTGGATGAGTTGCAACTCGTCAAGGTCGAATGAGAGGTTGTTCTTGACCACCTTGTATGCCAAGTCCACAACCTCGTATGGTACGTTGTTAGGATAGATAGAATTGTAGATTTTGTGTGCAATTACATGAATCCCAAACTTCAATTCCATGTTTGTAATTCCATTTAATCTCATACATCTTCTGACCCACTTGGCAAGAGTCTTCTTTGCTAGGTCATCCCAAGGTAGGGTTTTCGTAGCTTTGGACTTTCAAAGCATAGGATACCCTGTAACATGATGTATCATTGTCTTGGTAATCTTAACTGGTTTCTCTAACCATAGATGCATGTCATGAACATGGCTTAGAAAAAACCTAATCCACTTAATTTGAAAATTCTACATCATATGCATGATATGAGTCAAACCCTTTCCTTTAAGATGTTTATGTCTTGTCTTCCAATTCCCCACTTCACAGAGTTACTCATATCCTTTGTTCATTTCCAATGTCCCTAGCTGTTATATTGTGTAGTGATAGAAGGCTCAGATTTCGTTGATCAACAATACTCTTAGAGGAATTAGGGAATGATCTCCCATCAGGTCTATGTCCTCTGCAATCATTGGATGAAGCTTAAACTTCTGAGGTTCGTAGATAGCATTCCTCACCAACATCTCAGATCCTTTCTTAACCATTGTGCTCGAAGGTTTGACAAAACTTCACAACTTTAAAGCTTTCAAACACAAATTCGCTCTGAATTGCTTTGCAAACTGAAAACTTTGTAATCAATAACCTTTCTAATTCATCTTTTATAAGAGATTTTACCATTGAGTTTTTATTAAATGCTTAATACATTGTAGCTGGCATATCTCGGGTAGTTTTCCCAGGCTTACTCGAAAGCTCAGCAAAAACAAACTTTTGCATCCTCAAAATCATACAACCTGACTTAAATTTGTTAATCCTGTGTAACTCAGGTGATACTGAGATCATGACTTGGTTAAAACTATAATGCATCCTTTTACATCAATATGCTAATTTGAACTTCCTAGCATGTTTGGAACTGATTTAGGATGGCTTGTATGCATAGTTACAGTGGTCTCCTTGCATATTTATTTGGAGATGGTAGATCCACCCAACGCACTGCTTTGGGTGCCATTCGATCCTTCATTGTTTTGATCTAAATTTTTAAGAGATTTCCTTACCCACTACTGACATATCTGAGTTCTAATTTCAGAATTCTTTGCTTACCTTTCTCAAAACTAGTATCCACTTTTTCTCTATTCATGCAATTCTTGCTTAGATGATCAAGTTGTTTACATACATAACATCTCTTAGTAGGATCCCTTTTTCTGAAGTGATTCTTTGTACAATATGCACCAATATGTCCATACTCACCACACTGACCACATCTGTACCATGTGTTGTAATCCCAACCAAAAATTGCTTTAACTAGTTGTTCAGCAGGATTCAATCTCTTAGTTCTACACTCGGAATACTTGTGACCTTGTTTTTTACATTTGAAACATTTTCCTTGAAACTTAAATTTCTCAGTGCATTCACTTTCCATATGTCCATGTTTATTGCAACTATAGCATTTTCCATTAAAATTTGACTTTCCTTTACTCCAACACTTATTTGTTGTGTGCCCTAACTTGCCAAAATGATTACAAGTAGGATTCTTGTTCTTTTGAGTTCCTTGTTTTTTAGGTTTCACCTTGTTCAGTATAACCTAGTCAAGTCTGATCTTGATGTTTGAATTTCTCTGTCAACTGATCCATGCTTGCTTGTGAATTCATCATACTCTCATTGATTTTATTTTTAGTATTGAGATCATGCTACATTATTTCATTATCAATTCTCAGATTGATAACTTCTCGATTTGAATTGTTACGTTGGTTTATCATATCTTCATTCTCAAGTGACAAGTGATGGATTTCATTTTCTTTTTCTTCTAATCTTGTAATCAATAATATTTTATCTTCTTGTGCCATATATCTACCATATTCAGCTTTATTCTTTTGTTCTATGACTTCAAATATTATGTTTGAATTAATTTCTTGTTCTCTCTTCAACTTTCTAATTTCTTCATTTAAATTGAGGTTGTTTGGAAGTAGGTATTCAATTGCTGCATCTGCTTCTTTGGAAATTCTTTCTTTGCAAAAGTCTTCAATTCTTTCTTCTTTGTAACTTTTCTCATTCATATGTATTGCTGAATCTTTTCTTTTTTTCAGGGAAAGAGAGAGTTTCTCCTTAATTTTCTTCATCTGATCCATGGCCATTTATAGATCTATCTTTTCATTTTCAATGGCTTTATCTAGTCTTTATATTTTCATTGCTTCTGATATTTTCTCAAGTTGTTAAACTTCTGATAAGAGAACCTTTAGCTCTGATACCAATTGTTGGAAATATATTGAGTCCAAGTGACTGAGAGATGGAGGGGGGAGGGTGAATCTGGAACCAATAAAACTTTATCTCTTTAATCCTTTATTAGATTATCTAATTTGATTGTATGCATGAAATGAGAAGTGATGTAGCACACAACTCTCTGTTAAACATAAAACTCTATTAAAAGACAAATAAACATAGATTTTGAACCTTCAATATCTTCCATTCATCACTGACTTCTTCTAAAATTCTCTACAAACTCTTAAATAACCAAAAACCTAAAAAAATAAGAAAAATTGAAAGTTACCCTTTTTGGCAATTTTTCTCATAGTTGTTTTTTTGCCATTTTTTGGTAATTTTTGAAACAACACCTAAAAAGATGAGATTTTTCCTAAGCATGCCAAATACTAAGTTAGAAAGAATTTCCAACTAATATCCAAGATTTAGAAATATAAATTCGGATTTATTACAAAACAGACTTTCTAAAAAAGTAGGAAAAAATAGTAAAACTTGATTTCGGAGCCCTAAATGAAAATTTTGGCTCTTGCAAATGTACCAAAATGGACCCCGATCAATCTAATTTTATTGGAAAAAAATATGCCACCTCCTGAAGCATGCACCTATAAAATTTGAGCAAAAATCCAAATCCGAGTCAAAATTTATGACCTCCGAAAGTTTCTGCATCAAAAAGCAATAAAACATCCACAACACTTGACACAATATTTGGTTAGCCAGAAACCTTCCTAATAGAAATTAAAACTAGGGTAGGGATGGTACCCACAAAATTTATCACTACAGTATAAATTTATCCTGTTATAGCTTACAATTGACTACTTCTGATTGTTTTCCCTATTAGGAGCAATAAGGACTGTAAGGTCCACCTTGTGAAAGGATTTACTACAATACAATTTAGTAATGCAAATCTATTCTAGGATATTTGTAAAGAGCTGTTTAGTCCACCTTGTTAGAGGATTTTTCTGATGCACCTGTTAGGATGAACAAGTAGATGATCTTCTATGCAACTATGATTTGCTGAGTAAGATCCAATGATATAAAAACTAATCAACTGACTGTGATGGATGAGTTTTTGTTGTTCCTTATACTGTTGTAGCCTCTTAAAAAATCTGCCACTTCATATTTGCATACACATATCTTCACATTCTTTTTACACACGTTTGGCTAAACAAAATATCTTTTATTTATACCTTTATCCAAATAAAATACTTTTGTAAGTCAACTTCCATAAGATAAATTAATATAAAACAAAATAGGCTAATTCGGTCCAAAACTGTTACTCGGGTCCAGTACTCCACTCGAGCAATATACTGGCACTCGAGCATTATTCTTTCACTTGGGAAACATACCAAACTTTGGCAGTCAGGCTACTCTGTGTACTCGGGTCATGTTGATCACTCGGGTAATACTGATTACCAGTGTCTACTCGGATGACACTATCACTACTCGGGTTACATTGTAGCTACTCGGGTTGCACTGTTGGCTCGGTCAATTCTATGATGAGTAAGTGTTTTGGAACTAATTTACAATATTTCTTGCCATAAGGTCTACAGAAACCCTAAGTTGATAAAATACAACTGAGTGAAAACTAACTCATGATAAAGAAAAGTTTAATACACTTTACTATGGAATAATTGATTCATGGTGGAGGAGCACCTATGTCAAATTGAGTCAACTTGATGGCTTGTGAAGGATTTTGTAATAGATCTTTGTTTTTGTGTTGTTTCAAGTTGTAAGGACCATTGACCTAGTCATTTCAAATCATTTTGAAGGAAATTCATGCCATTTAAGTCATATAGACCTATAATGTCCTGATTGTGTCAACGTTGATCAAACAGGTCCAATTGTCTCCAAAGTGAGTGGAAATGTTGTATTTGGTCTAAACTGACCTATTTGTACATGTATTAGGGGTTAGATTCAAGATTGGAGTCTAGTTGTAAAGTTGTAATGATAATTTTTGCAACTTTTTGTGCAAAAAAATGCAAGAAGAAGGGAACTAATGGGAAATTAGTTTGAAAGTTAGTTATAGAAATTTAAAATGGTGGAAATCCTTTATATACCTATATTTCATCAACCAACAAGATGTTGGGGAGGAGATTTGATAAAAAAGACAATAAAGTCAATTATTTCATGCATATTTTATATCTCCATGACTGCAATAATTAAAATTTTGGCTGCTTTTTTAAATCAAAAACAATTAAAACTTTGGCATTATACGCCTTATAACTGATCAATGAATGATTATAGATGATTTTCATGGTGTTAGCTTTATTTTGGATTCATTCTGATGTTTTTTTATGACATAGTTTAGAAGATATTATACTTCATTTGTAAACTATCAAAACCTTCAATGAGGGTAAACAATGAATTTTAAAACTCTGTATCTTTCACTTCCACCACTAGAAAATATTACAAGCTAGTAGAATGATGTGATATGATGTACTCTTTCATGCGCCCCAAGGTGCAGATTTATTCACCATAAAATGATAGATTGTGTAATTATTTTTAGTCTATGAGTGCCCAAAGTAGGTCCATGGGACTCAAATATGTTCAATTAAAATAGAATGTATAAAGGTAAGAAATAACCCTAAGAGATGGAAAAGAAGCTAAAAAATAAAATCTTAGAACAAAACAATTAATTTCCATAGAGAAATTATTTACACATATTTCGAGGTTAACTACATTTTTCTCTTCTTGTAGTCATTTACAAAGAAGGTATAGTTTTCTAAAGTTGCTAAATGTGAGTGTCCATCTTGGGAGGATGCATGGAGTCTTTCCTATAAAGGATTTCCCTTTCTCAGATAGATAGGTAAATAGAATGATCCACAATTAGCTTCTTGAGAAAGTACATATATTATATATGTCTTGTCATTATAAGAATGTTAAGTATAAATAATTTTATGAACACCTTGTATAGTAGGAAAATGGAAGCACTTCCATGGTAGACTAGTTTATCCTTCTGAGTAAGTGGTTTGGGGTCATGTCAAGTTCCTTGAATGGGTTCCTGATTTAGACCTAGCTTTCCCATGTTCTATCCCATTTTCCACCTCTCTCCAGCCAGTTTTTGGCATTCTGGACTGGAGATTGGAGATCTTTGACCTCAGGTTCAAAGTCAAACTTTTAGGTCTATGTCAACCTCAACCCTAACCTAGGTCAAGGTCTACCTCACCCCTGACCTAGGTCAAGGTCAACCTTGAACTTGACCCAGGGTCCAGATTTAACGATCTCATAGTTTCCAGATGTCGGTCTTTGAAAAAAGCTAATTCCTTCTTCCGGGTTGATTGTTTCAGGTTCCGAAGTGATGATCCCTAAATTATAATTACTATAGGTCCTCTCTTAGGCATAAGGGCTTTAATGACAATTTAATTATCCTATGTTGACCTCCTTAGAATATTGTGCCCTAATTTCATATAAACGGAATTTTTTATCCTCTCATTTTCTCTAAGTCCTCTATCCAAACCTAAGCATCATTGAGCAATTAAGAAGCTTTATCAAGTGAAGTTCAAGAAATATAAAGAGAAAGATTTGAAGAAAACATCTATCCATCATCAAGCATTCAATAATTCATCAAGGAGATCCATTGGAGGCCATTGAAGGATTCAAGCTACATAGTGCCCTTTTTGGTGATCTCTCCATCCACCTTCTTCCAAGACTCTTCCTATTCAAGAACCCATTAAAGATTTGGTGTTGGAGATCTACAAGCAATTCATTGAAGACATCCTACATTCTAAATTCTAGATCCATTTGGTGCATACATACTTGTGGATTCAATGATTCGAATCCTCCATAAGGACTTTTACATGAACAAGGTGAATTGTTTCATTTACTTTGTTTACTTCTGCAATTTTAATTATATATTTGAGGTTAATTCCAAAACTGGGGTTTGACTAAGGAAAAACCCTCCCCCCCCAACAAACAAACCTCTTTTTCTTGTAGGTACAGGTTCAAAACTATGGATTTAAGGGAAAATCAGGATACCCTTTTCGGCCAACTTTCAGGATCCACAAAAATATTTTATGTTAGACCTATACATGTCAAGGTCAAGATTATTGAGTTAGGGGTGACATTTGTGAGTCAAGGTCGACCTTTTTCTCAAGATGGTGTCAGATCAGAAAAAGATATCTGGGTTCTGTCCATGTCTACGTTTATGTTTCGGATCAGGCTTCGGATTTTCCAGAAACATGCTACAGACCTCAGAAAACAACATTCTTCAGATCTGCAATTATTTAAGATTGGTACTTCCTCTCATCCTTTTCAATTACTTCTATATATCATATCTCCTTAATCATAAAATATAATTTAAGATATGCTTTTCTCTCATTCCCAAATGGTTGATTCATTTGTGCATTGATCCTTCTTTTGGGTTAATCAACTTGGATCTTTCATTTGTGCATTTGGGGATAAAACAGGAACATCTTATCTTCCTTCCCCCTATATTCTTACTCATATTACAATACACAAATTACAATTAAATGTAAAGGTTAAGGAAATACAACACATCTCAAACCTAATCAACACAAATATTAAAACCAATTTTCTTCCTCTATATTTTGGTGAACCCGCGCTAGACAACTCTTTCTTTTTGGTGTTAGATTTACATGTTTATGCTAGATCTTGCATGTTCTTTCAATTACATTTAAACTTAATAAATCAAGATCTTGTGTTATTTCATTTGAATTGCATTGGTGTATATAAGCTTTAGCACTTCTAGTCCTACTTATACTATCTCGGTTAGAAGAAGCCATAGACTTATGGGTTCCTTTGATCCCGAGTCTTCCTCTCCTTTCCTTAGGATACTGGATGATAATTTGATAACTCATGATTCCAATCCCTCTATGGAGCATAACTCTTCTCACTCATCTCATGATGAGGATGATTCCTTAAGAGTTCCTCCTAAGCATGTGCAAAAACTCTCAACCGAACTTGCTAAAATGGGAAATTACCTTATCCAAGAAAACTATAATCAAGATTCTATCCAAGCTATAGAGGCTATTAAGAAATTCATCTGTGATAATGATCAAGTTGTTAACTTCTTATGTGGTATTACTCATCTTGTGCATTCAAATGTTAAACCTTTAGTGCAAGAGGCTCAGGAGTTAGGATATACACCTCCTATCACTAGTCAAGGACCTTCTTCCGTTCCTAGCATTCCTACTTATACTCCTCCTTTGATGACTACATCTCTCCCAATTGCATCTATTCCTTTGAGTGCACCACCGATATCTCTACCTACTTCACAACCTTCATATCATAGTGTACCTTTTACTTATTCTAATCCCCTTCAAACTATGGTTCCTAATGTTCCACTGGTTGTGTCTTCTATTCATGTTTCTTCCTACACCTTTCCTAGTGTTCCTAACATTTCTATGCCACCGGTTTCCTCTAATGATTCCACAGTTATTAGTTTGTCTCAAACTATGTCATATTTACAACAACTTGCATCCTTAACCCAATCCAAGTTTAGAATTCCTACATGTGTCATGGGTAGTCCTTTATCCTTAGACATCATTCATGCTAATGTCCCTCAAGCCAATATGCCTCGTCTTGAGAAATACAATGGTATTTAGGTGATCCTATCACTCATGTTAAAACATTTCAAATCATTTGTAGTGATTATGCTCATGACCATAGAATTTTTGTTAAATTGTTTGATAGAACTTTTCATGACAAGGCTTTGCAATGGTATTATTCTTTACCTCCTTATTCAATTGATTCTTTTCCTAAACTTGCTAATAGCTTTATCCAACAATTTCAAAATAACATTGGTCCACAAGTGTCCTTAACTGATTTAATGCATTGTAAACAAAACATTAAGGAAAAGTTGACTGATTTGATTGGTAGATTTATGTATTTGTATGCTCACATTTCTTATCATGTTCCTGATATTGATATTCAACACATGTTTATTTCAAATTTACAAAAGGATATTAGAGATAAGATTCTGCTTACTGAATTTACCTCTTTTCAACAACTTTGTGCAACACTTGAACATTATCAGTTACAAGTGAGTCAATTTGAGAGAAATAGTCCAATGGCTCCTGTTCCAATTGATAATAGTGACACTGTTCCTAATCCTAATAATTTTCAAAAACCTAACAATTATATCAAGATTAATAAATAGATGAATGTGGTTGTTGATCAAGTTGTTGTTACATCCAATAATGCCACTTCTGCATCCACTGCTTTCCGTATGATCCGTACATTTACTCCTCTCTCTAAAACTTTGCATTCTATACTGAGTAGGTTGTTAAGTGCTAATATGATTACCTTGCCTCATATTCGACCTCTTCTCCCTACCATGATAGCATCCAGATCCTTCGATTCTAAAGATTTTTGTCAATACCATCGCCATAATGGCCATGATACTGAAAAATGTTATTCTCTAAAGCATAAAATTCAAGATTTAATTAATTCTAAGGCTTTATATGTTGATAATTTTGATGGTAGTGGGAATAAATTTGTTTCTCCTCCTAATAAAAACCTACAAATATATATGAATCGTTAACCTACACATGATACTAATACCATAGCTCAACCATCTTCTGTGGATATTGTTTATGATTCAAACATGGATGATCTTAATCATATTGTTAATCATGTGGAGAGTATTGTTTCGTCTCAACCTACTGTTCAAGATCCTTCACCTCTACTTCAACTTCTATTTCCACCTAAACCTCAAAAACAAGCTAAGGATAAGCGACCTAGGGAACTTTTAATCACCTTTGATGATTTTGAAATGATTAAGGCTCCTATTGGTCCCCTTTATATCTATGCTAGGATTGCTAAGATACTTACTCGTGGTTGTCTTGTTGATCCCACATCTTTAATAAATGTCATTACTCAGGAAAATATTTTTATGAAAATCTTACAACGTGATTTCTATGATCCATCTGAGGCATGGATCCCAACTTGTAATTTTTTTCTATATCCTACACTTGGTTCTATCAACTTACCAGTTGAAATTTGTGGTAAAGTTGTAGATACTACCTTCATTGTTATTCCTACTTCTGATCAATTTCAAATCAAATTTGGTTTACCTTGGATAACTGTTATGCATGCCATCTCTTCTCCAATTCACAAATGTCATAAGGTCATTCATAATGGAGAAGTCAAAATGATTAATCATAGTTTGTATCAACCTTCTAGGCCTAGAGATTGTGCTACTCTTGATTTCTTTTGGTCTTCATTACCTAACTCATGTCCTCCTCACCCTGAACATCTCTTTTTCTCATACCAAGCTTACAAACATCGTAAAATTTTTGAGTTAAGCATGCCTCAGATAGATCTCAATCATGGTCTTTTTCCTACTCCTTCCATGCCTCCTTTAGCCATTACTTCTACTTCTAGTAATCAAACTTCTACTATTTCATTATAATCCATTGAAAATCCTCCTATAGAACCTATGAAGGGATCTGTGGTCATTCCTCATAGTTCTCAAAAAGTGTTAAACAAAGAAAAATGCAAAAAATCTGGTAATGAATGTCGTAAGAATCGTAGAGCTGATGCTAGGTGATGTTGACAAAAGTCTTGTTGCTGCTACAGAACTAGCTTGGGTCTGCTCTGAGATCTTTCTCCTAGATCTCTTAGGGTGTTTACAACCCTAAACCGAGGTAAGTCACTCTCAACTTCACCCCTCTTCAAGGCTCAGTCCCCATCGAAATGTTTTTCATCTCCTCCTTACTGAACCTACACAAATAGATTCATTCAACCAATGTTTTCAGAACATTGTTCTTATTCTCTTCCCTAGCCGAACTATTTCCAAGCTCGCCTAGGGTAAGATCTCCAGATTCACACCTATTTCTACTCCTACCAAAAACAAAAAGGAAACTATGTACAAAGGCTCCTCTCAAGTTCCATCCGAACACATGATTCTCACCATGGATTCAGGAATCTTGAGGGGCCATTACTGTTTACAACCCAGAACGGGTGAAGAACTAACAACTTACAAAATAGGAAATAAATTAAGTAATCTACTTGCATGCAAAATGAACCACAAAGAAACTTGATATCCACTAAACACACAGTCTACAACTTCTCATTACTGGAAACAAAACAAAATAGTACAATAATCTACAAATCTCTGAATTTCCTGTAGCTTCTCTTCTTTTACAATCTCTACTCTCTAGATCCCTGAAATGAATGCTTTTGGATGTTATTAGTAACCATCCTCTCATAGGAAACAACCCTAACAGTCCACTCATTCTCAAGAATATCTTCAGGAACCGTTACACTAACGATACTGTCCATAAAAGACAAGATCTACTTTTCATGGGCCGTTACAACTAAATATTGTTGAGAAACAGTAATGCAAGCCGAGCTGCAGTATTAACCTGGAATCAATGTTAACTCGACACCAGTGTTAACTTGGCTACAGTGTCAACTTGGCTACAGTGTCAACTCGGTTTCAATCTTAACTCGGCTACAGTGTTAACTCAGCTTCAGTGTTAACTCAACTACAATGTTAACTCGGCTTCAGTGTTAACTCCGCTACAGTGTTAACTCAGATTCAGTGTTAACTCATCTATAGTGTTAACTCAGCTTCAGTGTTAACTCAGCTTCAGTGTTAACTCAGCTTCAGTGCTAACTCAGAAGCTTATCAAGGGTTCCTGCTACCTTGGTTGGATTTCCAGAGGCTTCCAAACTACCTCACACTAGCACACAACTAAAGGAAACCAACTAAGCAACCTATCTAACCATGGATTGACCTAGTCATATCCATCTTAGGGAAATAAAAAAAATGACCTTCTAAGGTCCAGACACACTCTCCTAACTTGGCTAGAGTCAATATATGCTAGAAATAAAGAGCTAGGGGTTTGAGTTAGGTGTGCTCATGCACCATACTCCCCCAGACAAAAGAAAGGTTAATCAATCCTTGGATTGAGCATGTTTGGATCAATGCCCAACCTCTTGAATTTTGTTTCCCTAATCCAAGTAGAATTAGCATCTTCTTTTCCATGCCATTTAACAAGGTGCTCCATATAGTCTCTGCTCCTAGTCTTCTTTTAGACCCTTGATTCTAGTATCTTTTCAGCTGTCATAGATGGAGTAGGGGTTAATTTCAGATCTTTTACCTCTTGTATTACCTCTTGAAGGTTCTAATCAGTATCTTGAATTGGTCCTTTGTATGCTATCAAATCTGCAATGTTGAAAACTGGTGACAACCCAATGTCTTCAAGAAGCTCCACCTTGTATGCATTGTTTCCATACTTTGCAAGTATCTTACATGGACCTGGCCTCTTCATTTGTAGCTTGTGAGGAACACCTTTCTGTATCCTATGTTTTCTCAAGTGTACCATCACAAAGTCTCCAATCTAAAACTGAACATCCGTCTTTGTTGCATCCACCTTTTGCTTTACTTTTTCAGCATTTTCAATCAAATTCTTTCTCACACTTTCATGTACTTCCCTCATTGAATGAGAAAATTCCTCAGCATGTTCACTACCATGCATTCCTTCCTTCAATTCTCTAATCTCAAAAATTCCTCTTGGGTGAAAGTCATAAACAATTTCAAAAGGACTCTTACCAGTTGATTTGTTCACTGTATCATTATATGCATATTCAGCTTGTCCAATGAGTTGGTCCCATGCTTGACCATACTCCTTTGTGAGGCACCTCAGTAGGTTACCAAGACTCCTATTGAATACCTCTATTTGGCCATCTGTCTGCGGATGGTAGGAAGATCCAAAAGACAAGTTAGTGCCAAGCTTTTTCCATAAGGTCTTCCAAAAATGGCTCACGAATTGTGTCCCTTTCTAAGAAAATACTAAGTGGGAGTTCGTGGATCCTCACCACTCCACTGAAAAACAACTAAGCAATGTTACAAGCATCATGAATGGTCTTACAAGGTATAAAATGTGTCATCTTAGTAAATCTATCCACTACAACAAAAATATTGTCATATCCCTGCATTGTTCTTGGCAAACCAACTACAACATCCATGCTTATGCATTCCCACGGTCTGGTTGGGATTGGAAGTGGTTGATAAATATCTGCATTTGAAGATGTGACCTTTGCTTTTTGACATAGTACACAACTCTCAACATACTGTCTAACATCTCTATTCATTCTAGGCCAAAAATAGAACATAGTGACTAGCTCTTGAGTCTTACTGACTCCAAAATGACCACTAAGTGCTCCATTATGGTTTTCTTGGATCAAATTCTCTCTCATAGACCCTTTGGGAACACAAAGCTGACCTCCTCTAAACAATAAATCATTCTGCAAAGTATATTCAGAAAACTCACCATGAAAGTTGTTTTTAAACTCTTTGCATACCTTGTAGATTTGGGCAAAATCTTCATCTTCAGTATATAGGTCTTTGAAGCTATCAATACCTATGCTTTGTAGCTGAACTTCTTGGACTGTGAGAAGCCTTCTACTCAATGTATCAGCAACCTTATTCTGTACTCCCTTTTTATGCTTGATATTGAAAGTGTAGGCTTGTAGATACTCCACCCACTTCATGTGTTTGCTGCTGAGCTTGTCTTGAGAGTTAAGGAAGATGAGAGCTTGGTTATTAGTATATACTATGAACTCTTTTGGCAGCAAGTAGTGTCTCCACTTCTTGAGTGCTTGGACTAGAGAATACAACTCTAAGTCATAAGAAGAGTACTTCTTCTTTGCATCATTTAGCTTCTCACTATGGAAAGCTACTGGTTTTCCTTCTTGGCTTATGAAAGCCCCAATGGACATATTACTTGCATCACATTCTACTGTAAAAAGCTTATCAAAGCTTGGAATAACTAGAGTAGGCAACTCTGCTATCTTATCCTTGAGTGTTTCAAACCCTTTTTCTACTTGTGGTGTCCATTGAAACTTTCTCTTCATCCCACCTCTAATGGTGTCTAACATAGGTGCACATATCCCACTAAAATGTCTAATGAACTTTTGTAATACTGAGCTAAACTATGGAAACTTCTCACCTCAGTAGTGGCCTTGGGAGTAGACCAACTTAGAATGGCATCCACCTTTTCTTGGTCCATTTTGAGGTTACCCTATGACAAAACAAAAGTGAGATATACAAGTTCCTGCTTCATGAAGTCACACTTCTCAAAATTGATCATCAGCTTTTCATCATGCAATTTCTTGAAAATAATTTTCAAATGCCTAATATGATCCTCCTTAGTTCTACTGAAAACTAAAATGTCATCTAGGTAGACAAGAACAAATTTACCAATGCATTCTACCAATACCTCATTCATCAACCTCATAAAAGTTGAGGAAGCATTAGACAAACCAAATGGTATTACAAGCCATTCATGCAAACCTTTTGTAGTTTTTAAGGTTGTCTTCCATTCATCTCCTTCATTAATTTTGATTTGGTGGTAACCACTCTTAAGATCAATCTTGCTGAAGTACTTTGCCTCCCCTAAACATTCCATTAGGTCTTCAATTCTAGGTATTGGGAACCTATACCTAATGGTGATTCTATTAATGGCTCTAGAATTAGTACAAAGTCTCCAAGATCCTCCTTTCTTAGGTGCTAAAATAGTAGGGACTGCACATGGGCTTATGCTCTTTCTAATTAGGCCTTGGTCTAATAACTCTCTGATTTTCTTGGCTATTTCCTCATTTTGTTCAGGGGTCATCTTATAGGCAGCTTTGTTGGGTAAGGTAGCTCCTAGTATGAAGTCAATCTTGTGACTAACAAGTCTCTTAGGTGGTAGGGGAGTGGGATGGCCATCATTCACAATATCCTTAAACTCTTCTAGTATTTCTTTTACCTCATTTGGTATCTCTGCTTTCTTGACAACAAATTCATCTTTTGGCTTCAATACTAAAGCAAAACCAACTCCTCCTTCTTCTAGAGTCTTCAAGAACTCCTCCTCACCAACCATGAGCACACTTGGACTTGATGTTTTCACCTCTCCTTCTTCTATTAAGGACTTGTTGACGGGGTTTTACTGACCGGGTCCGCCAACAGTAATAAGTTGCCACTGGGTTCCGGAGTCCGGAGGAATTGG
>MU223270.1:54970-65690 GCA_018584345.1 Thuja plicata
TTTCAGACGTGGATCAACCAACCAGTACAGTTGATCTACCCTCGGCGTGTCCGATTACTTGTTCCTTATATTATTATTGTTCACTGATTGTCAGACTCCCAAAGACAACACCCAATGGAGATTGCTCAAAAATGTGCCATAACCTGCAAACAATCCCGGAGACCGGGTTGATTCCACCGTGATAAAGACAGATTCTAGAGTTCACCATGCTGGAGGCATTGCACCAGAAGCCAAAGTTATGTGAAGCATTTCCGCTCTACAAGATGGAACAGAACACCGGGGCCAAAAGAAAGCCAAAAGCAAAAACAAAGACAACAAAAGCAAGAAGGGAGACTACCCCGGAAGGCAGCCAACAAGACTATTTACAAGGGGATATTTACATATAATACAACATTGGACAAGCTTACCCTTACTCGAAGTAATATTTGAGAAACTGCCCATTAACAGGCAATGCGACAAGTTCTCCAGTCAAGGTGTTAAGGTGATAAGTATTTGCCCCGCAGATTTCTGAGATTAAGTATGGTTCGAGCCAGAGCCGTTGGAACTTGGTGTGCTTTCCTTTCTTCTCTCAGGCCTTATCCCATAGCAGGACCAGATCCGAGATCTGAAAAGCCTTGTATTGGGCTCTTCTGTCAAACCATCATTTTACTACTGCTTGATGATGCGTGAAATGTTCAAGGGCTGCGTCTCATTGTTCCTCCATCCGCACCAGATTCAGGAGCTGAACCTCCACAATGTTGTCCCTGTTGTTGAATTCCTGCATAAACTATAAAACTGGGATCTGTAAGTTGACTGGGAATACAGGGTTCTGACCATAAACCAAGTGGAATGGGGATGTTCCCAGGGCGGCTTTAATACGAATACGATCCACCCAGAAGGTGAATTTCAATTTTTGGTGCCAATCCCAGGGATTTTGTTCCAACAGATGTTTGATCACCTCAAGTAGATTCTTATTTGTTGATTCAGCAACGCCATTTCCCTGAGGGTAATAGTTGCTGGAGAACTTCAGTGTGATCTTTTAGTTGTAGGTCCATTCGAGTAATTATACAGAAAAAAATGCCGGACCATTGTCACATACTAAAGCAAAGGGCATTCCAAACCTTGTGACGATGTTTTCTTCCAAGAACTTGATAACTACGTCCGTCGTGTTATTTTTGCAAGGTATAGCCTCAGACCACTGAGTGCAGTAATCAGTAGCAGTCAGAATGTACTGGTGGTTGGCAGACGAGTTGGGGTTGATCTCCCCGATGAAGTCAAATGCCCATTGGGCAAAGGTTCTAGCCTCATATACTAGTTGCAAAGGCATGGCTAGGTTATGCTCACGATGTGCTGCAGTTTGGCAAGTATGGCATTTTCTGACATGAGCGTAAACATCCTTGAAGACATAGGGCCAATAGTATCCAGCCTGGAGGATCTGATGGGCAGTGGCGTCAGCTGAACCATGCTCGGTTCCAAACTGTCCATAGAATTCATCAATTATTTTCACAGCTTGGTCCCTGTCGATGCACCGGAGGTACACTCCCTCATAGTTCCGATGGTAAAGTGCAGAGTTTTTGATCATGAAATGGGCACTTTTCATCCGCAGGGCGCAGCGTTTGTGGGGAGGTAATCCTTCTGGGCATTTGTTATTTAGCAGCAAATATACCAGATCGGTATACCATGGATCCTGGGTAATGGACTCCACTATGTAAGTATGACATTCTATGTGGGGAGTCTCCTCTGTTATGGTTCGACTTAGTCCCTGGCCTCAGACTATTTTCATGGGCTGCATCTCTAAATCGTACTCCTGGAGGATGGCCATCCATTTCACCCGTCTCTCACCCAATTCACTCTACATCAGCAGAGATTTGACAGCCTGGTCCGGGATGATAGCATGCACTTTGCTCCGGAGAATATAATGTCAGAATTTCTTCACGGCGTGAACTAGAGCAAAGGCCTATTTTTTCAATGATGAATACCGGACTTCGGCATTCTTAAAGGGGGAACTCATGAAAGCAATTGGTCGCTTCTCCCCTTTAACCTTTTGGGTTAATACTGCCGCGGCTGAATGCGACGAAGCGAACGAGTATATGTAAAATGAAAGAGAATAGTCTGGACTAGCCAGGACAGGTGCCTCCGTTATGGTCTATTTTATCTGGGTGAACGCCCGCTTTGCTTCAGGACTCCACTCAATTTTGGTATCCTTTTTCATCATTTCATTGAGTGGCTTAACTATCTCTGCGAATCCTGTGATGAATCGGCACACGAAGTTGATATTTCCAAAGAAGGATCGCATTTCTTTCTTGCTACCAGGCATCTGTAAGTTCAGCAATGCTTCGACTCTATCAGGGTCTATGGATATACCCTTCTCAAAGATGATATGCCCGAGCAAATTCCCCTCGGTGACCCTAAATATGCACTTCTTGGGGTTGAGGGATATTCCATACCGGCGACATCTCTCATAGATCTGAGCAAGGTGGGCGGCGTGATAACGCCTGTCCCAGGAGAAGATGGTCAAATCATCCATGTAGATGATTATGCATCGATTTACAAGGCCCTCGAACGCAATGTCCATGGCCTTCTGAAAGGTAGCCCCTGCGTTGATCAAACCGAAGGGCATTCTTCTATACGCAAACATTCTCCACTTGGTGGTAAACGTTGTTTTCTCTCTATCCTCATATTTGACCATGACCTGGTTGTATCCTGAATAACCATCCAGGAAAGACATCATCTGGGATCCATTTACTATCTGCAACACCTCATCCAACGAGGGGAGAGGGTGATTATCTTTTTTAGATGCCTTGTTTAGATTTTGAAAATCCACACAAAAGGCGGATCTCACCACTTTTCTTCCTGACTGGGACCAGGTTGGCGACCCATGTAGTATGCCGGATTGGAAAGATAATCAGAGCTGACAGTAGTTTTTCTACCTCTTGACGAATCAGAGGCTCTATCAGGGGGTTAACCGGTCTTTATTTTTGCTGAAAGGGCTTAGCGTCTGGCTTCAGGGGAATGGTGTGAGTCATAATGGATGTGTCATACGTCTTCAAATCTTCATATCCCCAGGTAATCACATCAATGTATTCTCGGAGAACTGCGAGAATCTTCTCCTTTTCCTCAGGGGAATAGGAGGTGCCTATGTGGATGATTTTCTCTTCACCGGGCTGGCCGATGTTGACCTTTTCAAACTTTCCTCCCTCAGGGGAGGAGGATACCTTCTCACGGGCTCGAGGGTCCGAATCAAAGATTCGTTCCAGTGTAACCATCCCCTTAGGGATAGTGTTGGTGGTAAAGTCCATGATCCCATCATCTTCATCACCCTGTCCAGTGTCATCGTGGTCTCATTCCTCCACTATCTGATCTTCAAAAACACCAACATTGGCCATGAAGGCCAGGATATGTTGATCGTCCTCAAAAACTTGAAAGTGAGTAACATTGTCTGGAATGGAGGGGGTGGGGACCATCTCAACTGAAAATCTCTAGAGTCGCGAGCCAGCCATCGGCTCGAGTGTGCTGGTAGAAAAAGCTAGGGCATCCGGGACATAATTCTGTCTCTGGGGAATAAGGTCAATGCCCAAGGCATCAAAATATTCAATAAGGCTCCAAGCCCGGTTGCGGTATGTGGCCAGCCTTTTGTCATGACATGTGTATTGACTCCGGACTTGTTTAACAACCAACTCTAAATCACCCAGAGCCCGAAGGCGGGTGATACCTTTCCTTAGTACGAATAGGAGTCCAAGGACTAAGGCCTCATATTCTGTGACATTGTTTGTACAGTTAAACTGCAGCCTATAGGACGCGAGGAAGGATTTCCCTCGCGGGTTGATTAATTCTACTCTGGCCCCACAGCCCTGTTTGGATCGGGACCCATCAAATTTAAGGGTCCATAAGTCATTGTTTGTAATCTGGGGCTGGGGAGGGGGAGTTTTCTTTGGATTGATGCTGGGGGACTTGGGGATTTCCTCCCAGACTACCGGCATGAAAGTGGAATTTATCCCCGGAGGCATTTCAGTTTGTGACTCCCGGGCGGATGGCACCAAAGGAGTGCATCCCGTAGAAGTACTGGGTCCTGGGGAATCGGTTGCATGTTCACTCTGGAGGATATCAAGCTGCCGAGTAGCGATTGACCGACATGGCTCACACTTGTGCTCTGAATATTTTTGGTAATGCAATCGGCACCAAGTGCCAGATAGGAGTGTGGCAAGGGTCGCTGTGGGGCCTTGAGAGTTGGCTTCAACTCTCACCTTTTCTTCTAAGTATTGTGCTCTTTGCAACACTATGGGATCCTCTCTGGGGATGAAATTGAATGTTAAGATTTCAAGAGGTCAGTACACCCCCAGAGAAGATTCAGAGAAAAGGACTTCATTGACCCTCCCAACTTCGCTAAGGGCCTGTTTCATCCGGGGCTCGCTTTCGACCCGGATCTGATTGGATTCTCCTTCCCACGGAAGCCACAAGTGGGTGAAGTCGGTCGAAAAGTATCCATTTAAGGACTTAGACCAATTCTGACTTAGTAACATCCTGTAAGTCTCTAGGATGTCCACCACTTGGATGTCGATAATGCTGGCTATCCTGGGGTCCTGGATAAGATGTATCCGGACGTTTTTCAGTTCCCCCACCATTTTCACAACAGTCTTATCCAGTTGGATCACTGTGCCATTAGACGGGGTGGGGTGGAGTCTGAGCTTCTGACAAATGGATAAGGGCATGATGTTACCCGAAGCTCCGGAATCTACTAGGTAGTTGTGTATATTTTTGCCGTAAATGTTCAGGCCTAGCAGGAAGGGAGGATCCTCATTATTTCCCCAGAAGACATCCGCATTAGCATCTTCGAAGGAGACGGTCTTGGGAGGGCGGATAACTGCTTCTAGGTTCCCTAAGACTTTCAAAAGGGACTTCTTCTGCTCGGGACAATTTAACAAAACCTCCATCAAGGTCATGGAGGTGGTGGTCTGCTCTAACGCCTTCGTGATATCGAACCTTCCTCCCGGGAACTGGTGATTTTCTTTCGCAAGATCCTTTGCTTGGTTAGAGCTAGGACCTTTTGGAGGGACGGGTCGGTTAGTGGTATTACTCTGAGGAGGAGGAGTATCTTTGGTAGGAGGTATGGGTGTGTAAGCTGGTCCTTTACCCGCCTGACTCCAGGTGTTGTATGGAGCCCGTGGGTTGGTAAAAGTGTTGGCCTCAAAGGGCAGAATGGATTCATCAAAGAACCCCTGTAGTTCAGATTCTTCTTCATCTTCTCTGGAAGTACCAAAGAAGATGGTATCATAGGTGAAAGCACTGTGGGTTTGCTCTTGGACAGGGGGCTCTAGGGGAGCAATATTGTGCGATTGCTGCCTGTCCAACTGGGAGATCATTATGACTTTCTCCAAAGTGGCACAATTTACCTCATTGTGCGAACCTGTATCGTGTAGCCGACACCAATTAGTCATGGGCTGGAAGTCTACGACTGACGTAAAATGGGATGGTCCAGCACCATTTTCGTTGGTGTTTTGGTTCGGAGGCGGGCCTCCGGTGTTAGCGTTATTATTCCATTATTGTTGGTTGGGCCTAGGCCCATTGTTGAAGTTTCTTCCTTAGGCATTGTTGTTTCGCTGGCCGGAGAAGATATTCCCCCTCTGGGAATTTGAATTTTGGGGCGCGTAAGACCCAGCCTTCAATTGACCCATGTCCATGGTTAAGGTGGACAGCATTCACCGGAGGGACTCAACCTCGGCGGTCAACTGAGTGTTAGCGTCACAGTGGGACAGTTGTGGCTGTTGTTGGCTTCCTGGGAAGCCAGCAGGATTAACCGGAGTTGAGGGCGGAAATCCTCCAGCCGCGGATGACTGGAAGAAGGGAACTCCAGACGGTTGTGTTTGAGTCTGTTGTATCTGCTGCGGCTGATTCCAAGGGAAGACATCCGGACCCAGTGTCATCTGGGTCTCAGAGGGGTAAACATATCGCGCTTGTTGGTCTACCAAAGGTTGTGGGGGATTCACCGCCATCGAAGGGGCACCTATTGCCAGATCGGGATTGTAACCCCCGGCATAAGCAGTTCTGCCGGGGATCACATTGAAAGGTGTGTTCTATCCAATCCTGCCCGGGGATTTATTGAGACCACAGGATAACTCTAACGCCAAGTTGTAGACTTTTGCCAAAGTATCCCGGTCGCCCGGGGCGGTCGTTCTCTAGAGGAGAGTGGCAACGAAAGGGTCCATCGCATTAAGGTATGTCTGTATGGTAACATCTGGTGATGGAACAAAAGGGTCTGTGCACCTTTTCAGGGCACACTGGAACCTATGGTTGAATGCCGCAAGAGGTTCATTGGGTTCCTTTCTAATGGAGATGAAATGGCTGTGGGACTAGGCTGGGTACACATGCACACGAAAGGTAGCCAAGAAGGTGTCCTCCATATCCTGCCAAGTGTTGATGGAGTTGGCGGGAAGGTTTAGGTACCAGTTCAACTTGCTTTGTCCCAAGGATAAGGGAAACATGCGGGTCACAACATCTTCATGCTAGATCCGGTGTCGATTCATGGCATCCTTGTATGTCTGTAAGTGTTCTTCTGCGGTCTGTGAGCCTAAGTGCTCATATCGCAGGCAAATCTTCTTCGGGTGAGAAGGTAAGTCATTGATTGTGCCTGGAAAAGTGCCCATTAGGGACCCAGTGTTTCCAAAGTATGCAGCCATTGGGGGAACTATATGTTGGGTAGTTTGAGTACTGGTTCCCGGGACCGTCTGGGGAGTTTGAGTATTCGAAGATAGGGTAGATCCCCAGAAAACAGTGGCTGGTATGACTTTCGACGTCTGTTTCTTTCGAGTAGGAGGCTCGAGCTTGACAAACCTTCTGGGATTCAGGGCAGACCTAAGGATTCTTTCAAATTTAGCTGGGGAAAAGGACCCAATCCCACTAAAGGCTTGTCTCCTAAAACTATAACTCGGGGAACCCTCAAGAGGTGTAAAATCAGAATCTTGGGAGGGGGGTGAGTTCATGCCCTCCTTCTAGTGCTAGTTTCTATTGACGGGGTTTTGCTGACCGGGTCCGCCAACAGTCATAAGTTGTCACCGGGTTCTGGAGTCGGGAGGAATCGGCCAACTCCGCCTGCAAAGGTTGTCCGAGGGAAATAAATCCTCCAGGTCTTCAAGCACCTGGGTGTCGGTTCACGACGGTGCGGGGCTCAGTTGGGAGAGGTGACTGTTTTCGAGGCGGATCGCTGGTTACTTCAACTCATTCTCCCGGAGATTCAGAATGGTAAGGGTTTCCCAGAGTATTCCACACTTAGAAAATAAAACAAAAAAGATCCTGCCGGGTTAGGAACATTTATCTAACTATAGTCATGCTGAAAAGTCTGGAACATCAACAACACTCTGAAAGACTACACTAAATACCGAAGAAATATACAACCATCAGTTAGCATTTTATCAGTAGCAGAAATAAAGAGGTCGTTAATCTACTTTAACATATCAGAGTGAAGGACATACAGAACATCAAAACATGAAATACCATTAACTCAGAAGCAGAGACGTTAACAACTTCATTGCCAAGAATCCTTCCTTCTTCATTAATGTATTCTAGCAAGCACTGGTGCGTGATACAATGGTGGCTCCAAGGGAGAATTTAACTATCAAGAACATAACAATGGAGCATTGAGCTCTGCAACTAAAACCAGAAAATTACTTTTGCTATTTCTTATGGACAACAAAATCATCAATTTTGCCGACCCTTGAAAATGGGCCGATTTGCCTATTTATACAACTCTTTCTAACCCTAACCCTATTTTACTGCTCCTTAATAAAATACAATATCTAGGGGCCAGTACTACCTGTGCCACCCTAAAAAAAGACCTGGAGACGGAATAGGTCTACCATGTCAGAAGAAGAAGACAAGAATATACATTGGAAGAATCGGCCTCGAGAAGAGAGCCGAAGAGAAGATAGAAGAGAGTAGGTCCCCCGGGGATCGAGGCTACATGCCTCATAAATGGGAAATGCGGCACCCTGTCTCCAATATGCCAGGTGTACCTTTGAACGGCGCCTCGGGAAGATCACCCTGTCAGAAACCACCTGCCGAGCCAATGCCTCTTGATGTGTCCAACTACCTTCTGACAGTCTTTATTAACCACCTCTGAAAGTGACCAGTTGGCCTCGGGGACCGGTACACAGATCACTTTAAAGAATACAAAATTATGGATCCGGAACTCCGGGATCTGGGAACTTACGTCCCCAAAAGAATAAAGAATGCTGAATGCTCAAATTTCCCTGGTTCCCGGAGAACGCTCAAGGCTATTTATTATCATTGAAGGCCTGAAGGATGTGGAAAATACCATCTTCATCAATCTTCCTTAGGCTGGCCCTTCTGTGTCTGGCCACTTCAACTTGTTTCGCCAAATTCGGAACATTATTTCAGAACTCATCTGCCATCCTGGTGGCATCATGGCCTTTAAGCACCATTTTGGTTAGCTTTTCCATTCGGGTCCCATCCATTCCCTCTGGGGATTGATACTGGGATGCCATCCTGTCATCAAAATTCCCCAAAACTGACTCCTCAGGGGTATAAGTATTTGTACCAAGGGGATCAACCCCGGAAGCCTTTATTACAAATGACTTGTATAAATTAAAAGAATACTTCATTGTGTTTATCTTTTCTTGTAAAGACTCTACCAGTTGCTTGGTTACCTCCAATGTGAGGTCTAGTCTGGAGTGCTGAGCCTTTACAAAATCAAATGATTCCTCACCCATAATTCTGGATTCGAAAATTATATCTTCTCCCAGGGTGAGGAGTTCTTCAAACTCTACCTTCCACGCCTGATAATTCTCAGCGTCACTCTCCCACTGCTCAATCAGTGCTTCCGCCTGCAAAATAATCTGCTAGACCGTATATAAATTTGGGAGAGTGGCCGCTAGGAAACGCCGGGTGTTTCCTATTTGTAGAGTGACCCAATGGTCTACTGCCTGGGCCTTCTTCTTCATTACTCGTAGGGAGTCTATGTCGCTCTGCGGTAATTCCTCTGATGTGGAGGTCTATGGAGGGGCGGCATTGAGGGGTCGGGCCAGCTCTGTAAGTAACCCCATAAGTTTTGCACTCTTCTCCTTCTCTGCCTTGAGCCTCTGGGCCTCTTTTTCATATCGGGCCTCCACTGCCCTTGCCGCTTCTTTTAGCAGGTCCACTTTGCCCTGCTTTCCTCTTTTTCCCAAGGATACCTCTGCGATATTGTAATCCGTGGGATCCGCGGTCGCTTCATTGGCGTCTGGGGGAGGTGTTGCCACCACCGTAACTGTTTCTCCGCCCGGCCCAGTTTGAAGGGTATGAACTATCCGGGCCTTCTTTGCTTTTGGCAGGGCCTGAGCCAAGGCCATCATTTTAGCCAGGGAGATAGGGACTGTTGGAGCTGATTGGGCTTTCCTTTTTCTGCTCTCTGCCAACCATGGAGGTGGGAGGGGTGGCCTTCCTATCAGATTTTTTTCTTCGGATCCTCTCCTGGTGTCCGATGGCGGCTGCTCCTTTTCAACAGGTATTTCCTTTGTTTCCCTCCCTACTGGAACTTCTTCTGCAGTGATATCTTCAATTTCTATCTCCTCAGCCTGGTCCGTGATGTCAATTGTTGTGTCTAGACCCTGATCGGCTTCTTCGGGGATCTTCTCTTCATGCTACTCTTCTTCTTCTCCTTCATCTGTGGGTAGCGGGGGCGGGATCGGGCCAAGATTTAGAGTTTGGGCCACTGTGATAACCCTCCTAAAGGTTGCCCCCAGGAGTGGCCTTGGGAACGAGGCGGCTGGGGTTACGGTTGGTCCCGAAGTTCCGGGTCTGGGTTCCCTAGCGGATGCCTTTGGTTCACTTGGCGGCTGTTAGCCCACTCCCGGTCCTTCTGTTCCTGAGGCCCTGGAGATAATATCTGGTTCTGGCCTCTTTTCTTCTGTTTGCTGCTCTTATTTTCCCACAGCTTCTTCTTCCCGGTCTTCCGGGTCCACAGCCTCTTGTTCTTGCTCCGGGACTTCTGTCCCCGCTTGTGTATCATCCCCTTACAAATTTCCAAACTCATTGGCTGCAAACATGTCAAACTCCTCTTTTGGAGGGGGACTAGCTGGGGTGTCTGCCTGTTCTATTTCTTTCTCTGGTTCCGGGGAACTAGAAGAAAGGATCTCTACTTCTTTTGGGAGGGAAGCCCTGGGCGCCGGTTCTGCCTTGGGCTATTTTATGTGCTTTCTCTTCCTCCAAGTGATCAAAGGCGGCCCCGCATCTACTATTGCTGCTACCTCCAGAGGATCCACCCCCGTCGCCTTCGCCATTAAGGCAGCCAGTGATAGGGAGGAAGGAGGATGAATTGTTTCATCTATTAGCAGGGGAGTGGCAAGCCTTGTGATCAATTGCTCCCTCATTTGTTGGGAGGCCGCTACAAATTGCCTAATTTGTTCCTGAATGGGTACTTGCTGCGTGGGGGGATTTTTCTCTATCCCTTTTCCTTTATTTGTGCCTTGTGCAGAAGCCCCGGCCCCCAGAGTCAACCTTGGGAACGGTGGTGGTGCTTTTGTTATCGGCTTGGAAGCCAAGCGCACACTCCCGGGGCATGCCTTCTTAAAATAGGCATGACTTCTCTCAACCACCTCCCGAGTGAAGTCCTCAATTGTGTAGTCCTCCTGGACAGCCCAATTTATTGGTGCCAAGGGCATTTTTTCGATCCCCTTTTCTTTATACTGGGGATCTATGGTGGGGGCATCGTCTGAAAAGCCCGCCGGGAACCTCCGGAGCTTTAGCTCCT
>MU223270.1:92637-110444 GCA_018584345.1 Thuja plicata
GCAAGCAGATTTGCAATGAAAGATTTGGGGGCAGCCAAGAAGATACTTGGGATGACCATTTCATGGGATAGATCCAAGAGGAAACTTTGGTTATCTCAAAAGAAATACATTGACAAGGTATTGGACAGATTTGGCATGATGGAAATGAAACCAGTTTGTGTCCCTATAGCATCTAATTTCCGTTTGACTACTGAAATGTGTCCCACAACACACGAGGATACAAAATTCATGAAGGGAATCCCTTATACTTCAGCAATTGGCAGCATTATGTATGCTATGATTTCTACTTGCCCGGATATTGCTCATGCAGTGGGAGTAGTTAGCCAATTTATGAGTAATCCCGACAAACCTCATTGGGAGGCGATTAAATGGATTGTTCGATATCTTAAAGGCACCTCTGCTCTCTCTTTATGCTTTGGGACAGATAAGCTAGCATTGCAAGGATTCATAGACTCGGATCTTGGTGGAGATTTAGACAAACGGAGATCCACCTCAGGTTATGCTTTCACATTTGTTGGGGCAACCATCAGTTGGGGTTCTAGATTGCAACATTCGGTTGCACAATCATCTACTGAAGCTGAATACATGGCTCTCTCCAAGGGGGCAAAAGAGATGGTATGGTTGCAGATTTTGTATAAGGAATTGGGCTTGCAACAATCAGATTTTACTCTTTTTTGTGACAGTAGTAGCGCTATATTCATGAGCAAGCATCATACATCTCAGTGACACTCGAAGCACATTGACTTGCATTATCATTACATTTGGCATATGGTTGAAGAAGAAAAACTACAAGTTGTCAAGATTGACACAAAAGTAAATCCAGCTGATGCCCTCACGAAGGTTGTAACACGGGAGAAGTTTGAGTTTTGCCGAGCTTCTCTCAGCATTTCCAGCATGTGATAGCAAGGTGTAGAGTAGGGGAATAGCTTGTTACAGCAGTGGTTGGTCTTCAAGTGGGAGATTGTTGGGGATATGAAGCCCAACCGTCTCTGCCTTCCATCCAAGAGACTCTATGTCTTGGACTTCTTGCGGTGGCCTTCAAGAGTCTCCTTTTTGGAGCTCTTTATTATATATTGTAATGGCTGTAACTTGTAACAGAGACTTTTGAATCAATAAGATATTCTCCTGCTCAGTGTGGACGTAGGCATTATCGGCCAAACCACGATAAATCGGTGTACTCTATTTTTGCATTCTTGTTTGCGTATTTTTGCTGCTCTCTAACTTTTACATCACTATCATGAAGTACACTCATTAAAATTATATTTTTGTCACTATTATTTATAAGGTAAATAGCAATTATATGAATATCAACATAGTAATATGTGAAATTGTTTATTATCATGCAAAAACAATAAAAAAAGAATGTGCAAGGCAGTGAAGGAGAGGTCAAGAATAGAGGCAAGGAATGATAACTGCGTGTTTAAAGCCTTAAATGCAATAAATGGTGACTACACATTAAAAATAATGACAATGAGAAAAAAGTAGTGACGAAACATCAATAAGAGCAGATCTAAGGGACGGAAAAGTTGACAAGTTGCACACAGACTTACACCATGCCAGATGTGTATGGAAAAATATTTTTTTGATCGGTAATGTGTATAGAGAAATCTTAATGAAGACAAACAATTGAGTTTGCAAGATAATCCTTTGTTTAGAATTATCAAAATATATTGTCATAATCTTCCCCATTAAATGCATTATTCTCTTAAAAGAACCCTTGGAAGAAACTACTAAATAGAGATCTTCCATGAAGTTCTTCATCATGTCTTCTCTCTATCCTCACAGTTGTACTTAGTATTTTCAAACATTTTTTTTGAATGGAAATGAACTCCAAACATTAATTAAGACCAAAAGAATAGAAAAAGGACCATCATGAACATGAAAAAAAATCTAAAAAGAGTGATGATCATCTTGGAGCAATGTATGTACGTCTTTTTCATGATATTTTGTTCATTATCTTTAATAGAACATACCACTATTTTTCCGAATGAATAACACTGTTTTTATATTCACTTGAAACTTGCTTGCCATTATATGAATATTTGTTCTGACTATATTCCTGTCAACTATTATTGTTATCATATTACTAGCATTCAGGTCCCCTAAATCAATCACTATCTTAGCATTTATGTCCTTATCTCTTTGATGTATGAATTCATGCTCTTTCTCTACATATAAAGTCACTTCTCTGGCTTTATAATAAATGTCTTTTCTCTGTAGCAACCATTTCTTTTATGTTTTTTGAGATGATTGATTTAATAATAGCTAAAGAACCTTTGAAACTCTAAGAAACAACAAGTCCATGAAAATAAGGATCAACCCCGTAAGAACAGTGACCAAGTCTTTTAAAATCCTTCTTACAACATGAGGAGGTCCCTTTGAAAAATTATTAATCAGTTAGAATTAGAGAGAACATGAAAATTAATAATCAGTTAGAATTAGATAGAGCATGATAAAGAATAGTGACCACATATCCCATTATGGGGATTCAACTTGATAGATCAGTTGACACCTTTGATTGAAGAGTGAATGCCTCCTAACAGAACCTGATATTACCTTAAAAATGGTGAATTCTCTTCCTAAACATAGCCAGTGGACCTCTAGGTATAGTCCATATCTCATATCAAAGAGTATGCCCCCTTGAAATGTTCATGAAGGTATTGAAAATATCCCTTAACATTCAATGACTTTCTATGAAAAAACGAAAACCTCTATCCCTTCCCTTCTATGATAGTGAACAATGGTCTCTTCAAATGGTGGACGTATATTCCTCTCCTATGTCTTCACAAAGAAGATCTGGATACTAACCTCCTAGTCTAAAAATCAATTCTTATTCGAGAGAAGGCTACCAAGGTTAATAAAACTCATTCTTCTTACAAAGTGGGGTTTATCTAGGGGTTAAAATCCTACCTTTCATTTTAGTTTTTTGATATGGGGAACATCTCATTGAAATCTTCCTTTTCTTTCTCTATCTTATATTTATGATGCTTTACTCGAGTGAATCTCTACTATTCATTTTTAAACTCACTGTTATTTTTGGAAGATCTTGATGTTTGTTTGATTGAAATATGTTTTTCTTCATCAAAGAAATCTATGCTACATGCATGAACTCGCTGCTCTTCTTTCTTAAGTGTCATTTCCTTGTTTATAATTTTGTTGTTCAATAATGGAAAATGGGATGCTTCTCTCAAAAATTTGACATTTGTCGTTAATGAATTTTCTATTTCATCACAAAAAACCCACAGTTCTCATAGAATATTGTTTGGGAATGCATAATCTCGGGTATGCTTGGCTTCCTTTCCGTACTTCCCAACTCTAAACCCAACTTAACTCATTTGGAGCTAAGATGTGATTAGGAGCAGAAAAGCCAGGAAAGATCTTTTACTTTATGCCCCCAAGCATAAAAAATGAAAACGTTTTTTATACATTTTCCCTCGAAGCATTAAAAAATGAAAATGTATTTACATGTAATATTTTTTTTAAATAATTATTTTCCTCTCTTAATTTTAATTATATGTGCTATTTTGTGATTAGTATTTTTAATATATTATATCATATTATTACTATTGGTATCGCTGTATTAGTTAGTTGTATATTATTTGTATTTATATCTGTTTAGTTGTTATAGATTTTTACATGTTTTCTTATGTCTTAGTTTTATTTATGTATGTTTTTTTGTTTGTATGTTCGCTTGTCTTGTATTTTTCTTTATTTTCTTCATTTTTTTTTGTGTTTTTTTTCTTTTTCATTTTTCATTTCTTCTTTATGTGTTTTTCTTTTTTGGTTAGTCTTCTTAGTCTTTAATGTTTTTATTTTTTACTTAGTCTCTTTTATGTCTTGACTTCTTGTTTATCGTGTAAACACCCCCTCCTTCTCTATCCCTTTTATGTTTTACTTGGTATGCACACTAGATTTTTGTTCTCGTCTTGTTCTCATATCATCCCGATGATGGATCATGAAGTGTGATCCAAAACATTGATGAAAAATACTCTATCATAATCTACCCTGAAATTTTATTGTACAAAATCTTATGGATTGTGGAAATTTGATATCTTTAACTAAAACAGAATTAAAGACAAGCTGTCTGCAAGGGAGATATATCGACACAATTGGCCCCTGCTCTGAAACGTCGTGAGAATCGATGGAATTGTTATAGGACCTCTATAACGTCGTGAGTTTGATATGAGACTTCAGTTTTTTCATGCACTACGAATTGGGAATTGCAATGTTTAAATGTTCATGAGAACAATTTTAGCACAACCCAATGGAATATGCTTGGGCTTGTTGCTTTGTATGGCCTACTGGTTTCCTTTTTGTTCTCTGATGATGACATCAGATTTGTGGGGCTTTCAATGGGCCTCCTTGTTTTGGGACTCTTGTTCCATGCAGAGCAATTGTTGCTAGTTGTAGGTATGCTCTGGCATGAACTATCAGCCTCTATCTTCATTTTTCAATCATGTACTCCGGCAAAGATTCAGAGTTTTCTTGCAATTTTATTTCACTGATGAGCCCCCTGAACTAGTTTATTAATAAATAAAATATATAAGTGCTATGTCACTTTTTGATTAAAAAAATAAATTAAAACAAAAATTTTACTTTATTTTCCCTCCAAGTTATTTTGTAATTGTACTCCTTTAAATTTCTCATTAATGCCTTAAGACATTTAGTGAAGCTATTTTTAGTTTGAAGGTCTAAAAATAGGTAACAATCACCATGATGTTGCTTTGGAAATCATACTCACCTTTCATCTTTGCTTTTTAATATTTTATATATTATATAAATCAACTTTATCTTAGATGAATTTAATCATAATTTTTTTGTTAAATTTTTTCACCTTGTCAAATTTCATTCTTATTTTATTGTTGTTGAATTCAAACTCGAACTCAAACCTTGGGACATAGCTACTTCCCACTCCCCCATAAAATTACCTCTGTTGATTTTTGCACTCTACTATACTTCTACTCCTGCCAACAAATTCCCAATTTACTATTAACTCTATGGATTATAATCAAATTTGAAAGAAAAATGAATAGAGGAGTAATAGTCTTTTTTTAGTCATGCATTTAGTCATTTATTTATTCATTTTAATTTGTCTGACCAATTATTTAGTTGTAATTTTACCAGATGACCAAATTAGTCATTTATTCAGTCAATTATAGTTTTGAAAAAATTAGTAGAACTTAGTCATTTTTAGTCACATAGTCACATATTTGCTAAATTATACTAGTATCTCTTCAAGAAAAAGCTTTGACTATTTGTCAAATTCAAGTTTGGTGACTCTATTGACTCTTTCTTTAACCCTTATTTGGAAATTGTACATTTTGGTTGACAGCATATAGAAACTACAACTAACAAAATTGATGATTTTATCTGAATCACCCTCTAATTTCACCAAGGGAAGTTATTTTTTAGGCATTTATAGAGAAGATGTAGCAACCCCATCAAAAGAAACAACCTAAAGACTACCTGTGCGGTCCTTAAGTTTCAAGTGCAATAAATACCAATAGTTGCGCTCTGCTATGTTTTCATGGCATCTTGGAAAAACAGGATATTATAATTTTTTTGTTCACCTTTTTCTTTTTTGTTCTTTGCCATTGAACTACAAAATAAAAGATGGATAGTAGAAAAAATAAGAATTAACAAATTTAATGAAAGATCTGATGGTTTTTTGAACTGGTTCTAACATTACACTAGCATATTCAATGATATATGCAATCATCATTCTACCATATATTATGTTAAGCTAACTAGGTGATGGTGATATTAACAACATTTTAGCAGGGATTTCAGTCGTTGACTTAAGAGCCTCTGTCTCAGGAATGACAAGATTAATGCTCAAGTTTTTTGTTATTGTTGTATGTTAGCCCACCAATTTTTACTGGCATCAAAGTATGTATCTATATATATCTTTCACCACTAAGTAATGTCTTAAGCTCCTTTTGAACCTATAATTCAAACCAAGCCTCAATTCAAAGTCCTGAGTTCATTCTTTGCTTGCGTGCCTCTTGCTATCACGACTTCATTTTGGCTAAGTTATTCCATAGGTGGTCTTCCCCAATTTGAACTTGAACCTTGAACCTAAAAAACTTCAAAGTTGAAAGTTTAAAGTAATAAGTGCAAGCGGAAGTCCTTGGGTCTTAAATAATTGAACAAGCCCTTGTATTTTTCTTAGTCGTGGCTCTAGTCCATTTCATCCAATTTGAACTTGAACCATGAACCTCTTTCCATTCAAAGTTCAAAATTCAGCATTTACATGTAATGAAGTTGGAGTTTAGATGGTCTAGTGAGGAAATATGTGGAGTACAAATGGGGAATCTTCAGGGAACTTTAAATTTTAAAAGTTTTATTTTCAAAAGGTAATCATTAAACATTGAGCCTGAGTGGTTCTAAATGACCATTAATTAATGACATGTCAAACTCAGTGTCAATTCATCATTAATCTGCATGGGAATTGTGAATGTTTAAGCGTGCCAAAAATTTAGGCAAATCTTCTTCTTTCTATTAATAAAGGAAAAAATTTCTCTTTATTTTGGCTAAGTCATTTCAATCTAGTGGAGCAAAAAAGTGATGAAGGCAATTTTAGTAGTGCAATAGACTAGAAAATTTGATGAATTCTGGCAAGTCTGTTAAAACCTCGACCTTGCTAATTTAGCGATTTGTTGAAGTGTAGTTAGTTGAGGTTCCCTGCTCAGATTCCTTTGTTTTCTTTCCTAGAATTATATGGTTCATAAAATGAAGTAAAATAGACCCTCCATACCAAAATTAGAGCATTCTGCTACACTTATAAGTTCAATTCTAGAAATGGGAGACACAACTCTTTTACGGGTAATTGTTGAAGAAATTTTAGAAAGGATCAAAAACTCTATGGAAGGCTTAGTTACAAATATGGTGAACTGAAGTGGTTTAATCAAGGCAACAACTTTTCCCATTGTAGCTCCTTTTCCTGAGCTAGTGCTAGAATGTATGAATAGTTATGACAGAGATGGGAGATGCATCCATACCATTTCTGGGGAAGTGTGGGTAAGAATATATAGAGGAACCATAATGGTCGTCATGGGAATTCCTGATAAGGAGCCTTATGAACCATGGAACATAGGAACATCCTATTCATTTTTTTTAAAAAATAAAAGGGAGTATATAAGTATAATTGCAAGGAGCTAGCTTCTGAACACACAAAAGGGTGGTTATCAACTCTCCAGTCCCCTCACTTGCGAGCATTTCATATCAAAAATTCAAGGTTTGGTGATTCTACTAAATAGTGTAAAAGGAAATCAACATACTTTTCATTGGGAGGATTAGGTTTTATTCTACATTCAGGTTTTGTCAAATGGGGAAAAATTCTTAGACTGGGGTGAGCTTATAGTAGAGAGATTACATGAAGCGTTGGTGAATTTTGCCGAGATGTGGGGCTTTTATATGTCTTCTTTTATTTTCTATTTTTTTGGCTTGTACCAAGGAATGGGTTGGCTTCCCTCATGAACCTTTGCTTCTGGATATGAAAATTTATGAGTACTATCCACTCATGTAGCTACAAAAATGCTCAGAGAAATTTAACAGAGTGAATCGTGTGTTCTTTGTTCGATTAGTCTTAGAACTGCAAGGAAGACCGAACAAGAGGTTATCTGAAGGAGCGGTTAAATTTATTAGTACCCATGGTAGCTACTTTATACAATCTACCAGGTTCACGTATATAAGGGTAGGGAGATTCAAAGGTGAACCCTTAAATTTATCTAGATATGTGCTAGATAAACTAGTTCTCACAGAAGTATGTAGGAAATTAGCACACATCGATAAATTTTTAAAAGGAAAGAATCTTTCACGAGTAACTTTTCCTATTGAGCTTCGTCATTATTGCTGTAAAACTAGTTTTGATGCCCTGAATTTGGGAACAAAGATTAAGAGATTGAATTTCAAAACTTATGTTTCTCGACCCAAATTTGATAGTAAGAACTTTGCACAATATTACCTATGTATGAAGGAAGGTTTCATTCCTATTCCTTAGTTGGAAGACTACTGGAAAGATTCTGAATACAAGTTCGAGGTGCGAAGAAGAATATGATCTAATTTCACCTTGAAATATATTATTAGTATGAGGCTTGCCATTGATATAAACAGTTTTGAAGAAAAATATAGAGAGGAAGTATTGGATCCAGAATTCCTAGATAGAATGTAGGAAGAATCCTTGCCTAAAAAAGATGTGAGCAGGAAGGAGGAAGACATTATACAAAACAAAACATTCAATGTAATACGGAGAACATAGAAGTGGTTGCGTCAGTTTAGATTGGGAAAACTATAGATAAGAGACACTGAAGCTTGTGTAGAGCCGCAAGGTTCACCTATTCCCCAAGTTAAAAATATTTCTTCCGGAACTCATGTTAATCTTAATCTTGTAGTTGCAGTTAAGTCTAAAAGGATCCCATCTAAGAAGGTCAAACCAGAAACCATAGTTTCCACCTTTACAAGAGCTAAGTGTTTGAAAAGAAAAAGAATAAAGAAATCTTTAGTCAGAAAAGCATTTGTGGATTTGGATTCAACCGAAGAGGTCCTCACAATGATGGAAAATCAAGCACTTGATATTTTGGATACTAATGATGTTGAAATAAGAGGAGAAGAACTGAAAGATGTTCACTCTGTTGATAACACTATGGGAATTGAATTAGCCGTACTACAAAAACCCCTTGTTAAGAACCCATCAATCACACCCAAACGGATCGAAAGCTCCATCAATTAAAAAAAAAACATGGTGCCAATCTCACTACCAAATAGTGGTATGGTAAAGAAAGTGCCTAGGGCGGGAAGTAAAATCTAAGAAGCCCAATGTTGACATGTTGATTGATACAAATGTCAAGACATGGAAATGGTTTGCAGAAGTGGAAATTCAAAAACTTGATAAGAATTCTCATGAGGTGACAACTGATGATTTCAAAATAGAAAGGGTTGACCTTGGGCTGGGCACTCGGGCTGTCGATGTCAATAATATAGAGTCCTCCATGAAAAAGATAATAACAAGGACTTGAAAAGATGAAAAAAGAGGGAAATGAAATTAGATCTTGAACAAATGGTAGAGTATATCCACTCCATCTATTATCCTGATCTCCCACCCGTCCCACATCTTTCCCTAACATTTGATCCTAAATCGGTCGATAACTAGAAAATGAAAGATGAAATCCAACCTAATAGAGTATTTTTTGAGGCCTACACTGATTGGTTGGATTCAGTGGTCAAGGAAGGAACATAGTATATTGATGCTCTAAGTAATATTTACATTGAAGTTACTACCACAAGAGCCAACGTGGAAGCAAAAATAGCCTCATGGGATAAAGAGAAATCCTAGTGGAAAGTTATGGTGACTCAAATGGTGGAGGTTTAGAAGTATGGGATAATGAAATTTTTGGCTGAAAATTTTGTTCAAGGGTTTGATGATAAAGTCTGTTTTGTTTTGCAAGAACATTTGTAATGGAGAAAATCAGTTATAAAACAAGGAATAGAGGATTCTAACAATATTTTGAAGGAGCTCATTTCCTTAGCTGGAGTGATGTGTGATGACCTCAGGTCTATCACGGTTCAACTATTTAAGAAAGATGGGAAAACAATATAGAAGCCAGAGGAAATGCTCAAGTCCTTCAGAGAGAGTGTTCAAGCAATTAAAAAGCCCAAAATGTGACGATATAAGAATTCTATAAAATGGCCAAAATAGAATCTATGTTGATAATTTTTCTTGATCACGTGGAGAGACATAAAGATAAAGTCGCACAGGTATGAAAGGAGAACAAAGTATGGAAATAGAGGATTGCACGCATTGGCATTCTCAGTCACCAGATCATGGTGAACTTATCAACTAAACACATAGACTGAAGAAAACAACGTAGCACACCCTCAACATAGAGAAATTCCTCATCATCTATGAACCCACCACATCCTTGAAGATGGTCCCAAGATGTTAGCTATGACATAACCATTCGTGGTTCTTCTTTTTTTTTTCTTAAGTTGATGTTGTTAGTGAAAACTTTTAATTTTACTCCTGAATGGAGTTAGTTTCAGAAACTTAAACTTTGTGACAGTTATGCCTGCACGGCTATATATGTGGGTTTTTATGACTTAGTAAGGGTCAGTCAAATTGAGATACATTGGAAGTTAGCAAGTTTTTTTTTTTTTTTTCTAAAAAGACACTTCAAAATCTAAATGTAGATGTTAGACATGTTTTAATATGGTGGGTAATCAAACAATGTTACAACTCTAAATGTATTCATTTTGAGTGTATGAATGCTTCTTCTATTGTATTTAATTTTTCATTGTTATGATTCCTTGCTATGTTTTAAAATGGAAATACTAATTAAGTAAAAACTCTACATAGTTCATTATTTTGAAAGAATTGTGGTAAGTTGATTGGCTTGATCAAGTTACTATTTATTGAATGTATATCTATTTACGAGTTCATATCATGTTTATGGATGAATTTTAAATGCCTTCACATAATTTCTGGTCAAAATTATTATTCACAATTACATTGTTGAATTTAATGTGTTGAATTCACAAATCATTTAGAGGGAGAAGTACCTTCATACAAAGGGAAAAGCCTTATGATTTTACCAACTATTGATTAGCAGATTCATTCCCTAATAAAAGGTAACATAGAGGTGTATATGTGCACGATCATGGTATGCCAAAACCTGGTGATGTCAAAAAATGAGCTTTTCACTCGTCCAAAAGCGCACTCAAAACTTTGTTGTCTTTTTAGTAGGCCTAGGTGTCAGTACACCCGGCCAATCCAAAAGCCAAAGCTAACGCATTATTTTGATATAGGATATTCATCAGTGATAATATATTGTTGCCTGTGGCTGCTTTCAACATTTTCATTGTGAAAATGTTGAAGCAGCCAAGCAAGCATATCGTATATCCGTTAGGGATCATCTATCTAATTTTCTATAGTAAAGAGGTAAGTTAGATTTATAAGTTTCATTGTTGTTTTTGGTTTTTGAATTGAAATTTTTCATTTAAAAAAAAAACTAGGGTTGAAATGATAAGAACTAGGGTTGAAATTGATATTCTTTACTGTTATATTTTAACAATATTAATATTAATATGAGTATTATATTAATGTGTTGTTTTTAGGCCAGAGTGGACTAGCCACCATAATTATATTAATAAACTGATTCAAAGACTCCTCCATGGAAGAATCAAGAAGAAACCCCGCAATCATTTTCATATACATGCATGAAATTTAGTATGATCGGTTACATATGATTTTCCATAAGAAAACCCCAAAATCCCTGAAAGCTATACATCCAAAACCCCCATACCAGTAGGATAAAGAGATTGAAATACAGATCCTTGTCCCTAACCTAACCCTGAACAAGATATACAAAAGTGGTCTAGATGCCAAAATCATAATTTATCAATACAACACTGATTTGGCATCAAGCGTAGCAAAAACAACAAAAAAGAAAGTAGTTAATATTAGTATTAATATTAATATTAATATTAATATTATATTAGTATTAATATTATATTAATATTAATATTAATATTATACTAATACTATATCCTAGAAAAGTAACTAGTTACCAAGACCAATGATAACTAGTCCTTCTCTGCCCCAACAATCTCAGCACTCATCACAACCCGTCAGTATGGTAACACCACCAGGTTTTGGAGGCATGGAAATGTCACCATCATCATCCCATACAGTAAACATAATATTATATGTTGGAATTGTTTTGTCACTTTTTTAAAGCTTGTTTCCATTGTAAAAAATGTGGGTTTAACTACTTGGGTATAAGCCTTTGGTTATGTCTGTGTATTCTACCATTAGGTTCATTTTCCTTTTCCCTTTTTTAGTTCGCTACCCAAATTATATAATTACTTTTATGAGACATTAGGCCTTTTACTCCAAACGAAAAATGTTGATTATTGTCATTCTCATGACTTTTGAACCCTCTTCATTCTAAAACAATGTAGTGACTAGAATTTTATATTTAAATAAGGAAGAATTGTTAGTGAGGCCTTTAAATGGATTCTTGTCAATGTGTCATGACTTACTAGACTGTACAATATATATATATAAACAACTTGGAATCTCTCTCTCTCTCTCTCTCTCTCTCTCTCTCTCTCTCTCTCTCTCTCTCCTAGGTATTATTGTTATAATATAAATATTTAAAAATAATTAATACTAATATTATACTATTACATAATAGAGAAATAAATAATTTAATATAACACTAATTTATATAATACAATACTAATATTTAAATAATTATATAATATGATAGAAGTAATCTCCAAAGTGTGCTCACGCAACTCCCAAGACAGGACCTAGCTTGTCCTAGTCTAATTTAGGTTCCTAATTCCAATTTAGGACCTTCCAAATTCAATAGAGACTCTTTCTAAGACCTCTCCCAACTCTTATCAAAGATTTACAATTGTTGTGTTTTCACCTTGGATGACAACTATCTTAATTATGTCACAATGCTCTCAAAGGCTTCAAGAAACTAACACAAATATCTCCATACCAATACTCTCCATGCTACAAGGGTAATTTAGGCACTTTTGATGTCCTTCCTACATCCAAAAAACTCAACATCCATAAGTTTTAAGACCCAAAGTAATCAAGTTCATGACTTGTCTTCAAACTGTCCTAATAGGCCTATTAGTCCTATTAGCCCTATCCAGAGGGTTTTTCTGGAATAACTTGTAAAAATCACACACAACCCCCAAAATTTTTTAGGGATATAGATACCATTTTTGAAGACCTAAAGGATTTCTAAGGTCTCATGTCCCCAACTCATCCGTACAACACTGTCCTAGAAAGTAGCGACTTTAGGCCTATTTTGGTGCGTTACAAGCAATGGTATGATTTCTTCTCACAAATCAATCCAATTGGATTGGAACAGCTCTGAACTTGAACCTAGGGACTCATAAGACCATAAAAACACTCAAACATCACCTAGTTCAATCCTCTATCTCATTCCCTTGTCTCTGCAATGGGTTTCTAACCTCTCATGCACCTAACCGAGTTGTCCTAACTCATCTAGGGCATGAGTTTAAAAATAGCTCCACTCATCTCCTAAACTCTGACCACTATATACATAATGTGAAAAGGCTATACTATGAGATTCATCCATGTTTTCAAGGTTTCCATGGTTGAATCTCAAGTGGGAGCCATGAAAGTTAAAACTTGCTAAAAGACACCAGCAGACTACCTAGTTTACTATTATTTTCCTACCACTCGAAGATTAACTCCCAACAAATTGCCTTCTGAAAAGAAAAGTCTTGTATCACTCCACTCTACCTGAAGCCATAGTTAACTCTCAAAATCTAATCCATTACAACACTATTAACATCCAAATTAGTAGTCTGTGCACTATGTACATGGAACTCTTCTTTCTTACTCACAAAAACTTGATTACAAATCACTCTACCTCGGGATTCAAGCCTGATAGTGTCTTATATGCTATTCTCAACCATTATAGGCCATTTGAAATCAATTCTTGCTCCTACATTTGTGGGAATCCTATGTTGCCGAGTTGCATGCAACATTCGCAATTTCTTGCAAATGTTGTCATGACAACTTTTGACATCTTTTGCATTAACTATGCAAACTAGAATCTAGGGCCTCTAGGCTATTTAGTTTGATAAAATAACCAAATTTAATGACCTTAAGGCATATTTCACATCCTTCTTGGGTCTAGAACACATTTTTAACCCAAATCCCAACTTTAAACCAACTAGGCCTAAACTAACAAAAACAACTAGCAATGACTAATTGGTGACCTTAGTCCTAACACTAACTCACCTAGTCCACATGACTAACTAAGGCCTCAAATAAAACACACATCTCTTACTTGGCTAAGGTCATATACAAGCCAAAAACTTCTAAGGGTTGAGGATTTCCTAGGTGCTCCTGCACCATCCTCCCCTAAACAAAAGACTTCAATCCACCCTTGGATTGAGTAAGTTGGTGTCAACCCCCAACTTATTAAACTCACTTTCCTTGATCCATACTGCATCTACATTATATTTTCCTTTCTATTTGATTAAGTGTTCTTTATACTCCTTCTTCCTGGTCTTCTTGTAAACTCTAAAATCCAGTATTCTCTCAGCTTGTTTGATTGGTGTAGATGACAAGTGCAGCTCTTCAACCCCGTGTATGACTTCATTCAGAATTTGATCAGCATCAGGGATTGGGCCTTTGTACAATAGCAATTTTGTAACATTAAAGACTGGTGATAAATCCAAATCCCCTGGAAGTTCCACCTTGTAAGCATTGGCTCCATACTTCTCTAGGATGACACATGGACCAATTCTCCTCATCTGAAGCTTGTGAGGTGTTCCTTTCTGAAGCATTTCTTTATTGAGATGAACCATCACTAGATCTCCAATCTTTAATTGGACATCCCTTCTTCTTTCATCCACTTTGGTCTTGATCTTCTCTGTGTTCTCAAGGAGAGTCTTCCAGATTGTGTCATGGGATTCTTGCATATCATATGAAAAATCCTCAGCATATCCACTACCTTTAGCTACATCTTTAAGATCTTTGAGTTCATGAATGCCTCTAGGATGGATGCCATATACAAAATCAAAAGGGCTTTCCCCTGTGGTTCTTTTAATAGTGTCATTATAAGCATATTCTGCTTGTGCAATGAGTTGGTCCCATGTCTGACCATACTCCTTTGTCAAACACCTTAGGATATTACCAAAGCTGCTATTTACTACCTTTGTCTGACCATCTGACTGAGGATGGTAGGTAGATCAAAATGATAAGTTGGTGCCCAACTTCTACCAAAGAGTCTTCCAAAAGTGGCTTATAAACTTGGTGTGTCTGTCAGACACAATACCCAGTGGTAAACCATGAGTCGTAACAACCTCCTTGAAGAATAAATAAGCTATTTGACTAGCATAATTAATTTTCTTTCATGACACAAAGTGAGTTATCTTACTAAATCTATATGCAATCACATAGACACTATCCATTCCTTTTCTATTCTTGGGTAGACCTACCACAAAATCCATACGTAGGCATTCCCATGGCCTGGTTGGAATGGGTAAGGGATGATATAGGCCTGCATTTGTATATGTTTCTTTGGCCTTCTGATAGATAACACATCCCTCAACATATCTCTTCACATCCAAGTTCATCTTCGGCCAAAAATAGAATCTTTGGACTAGGTCCTGAGTTTTATTAATCCCAAAATGGCCACTAAGTGCCCACCATTGTGTTTCTCTTGTATGAGATTCATTCTTATTGAACCTCTAGGGATACACAACTGACCCCCTTTAAACAAAAGACTAGATTTCAAAGTGCATTCAAAGTATTGACAATGAAAGTGTTTTTATACTCTTGGCATACCTTGTAGATGTCTGCAAATTCCTCATCTTCTTCATGCCTGTCCTTGAAGTTGTCAATCCCAATACTCTATAGTTGAATCTCTTGAATGGTCAATGCTCTTCTACTCAAAGAATTTGCAACTTTATTTTTCAACCCTTTCTTGTGTTTGATGTTGAATGTATATTCTTATAGGTATTCAAACCACTTCATCTGATTATGACACAATTTGTCTTGTGAGTTCAAGAAACTCAATGCTTGGTTGGTAGAATAGACTATAAACTCCTTTGGCAATAGGTAATACCTACATTTTCTCAATAATTGGACCAAAGTATACATCTCTAGGTCATAAGAAGAATATCTCTTCTTAGCTTCACTCAACTTCTCTGAATGGAAGGCCACTAGTCTTCCCTCCTGACTTAGGACTGCTCTAATTGCCACATTGTTGGCATCACACTCCACTGTGAACAATTTTTCAAAACTTGACAATACTAAAATTGGTTGGGTTGCTATCTTATTTTCAGTAGTTCAAAGCCATTATTATCTTTCTCATTCCAAACAAATTTGGTCTTCATGCCTCCCTTAATTTTATCTAGAACTTCCTTCTATGGCAAGTACCAGGGCGGCAGTTAGATCTAAGTTGGAAAATGCCCTAGAGAAATTGCCTATGAGCCTAAAGTATGTGAAGGAAAAAGTTATCGTGGGCTCAAAGATTGAGTCCAAAGTCTAGTTTATCACCGACACCAGCATTGGAACATGGCCAGAAATGCAGGCCTTGGTAAAATTTATGTACATTTAGCGACAGGCCGGAGACCCTTTGGCCATTCAAATTGGAAACTCTGGCATTCTCAAGGCAGCTTGTTTCCCATGCTCTGTGCAGTCACCAGAGCTTATTCTCACACTTTCAACACACTACAACACATCTATCTGGGTTGTTATGCTCGCAGCCCCAGAGCCAACAGGGTACCCTACTCCCATGGTGTCCTTCAATCCTGATACCTTCCAGAGGGGCTTGGGGATCCCCCAATTTGACAAACCAGTTGTGGTCACCTGGTCATATGCCTTGGCCAAATTCACTCAGTTGGAGGGAGGAGCCTGTATATACATGAACAATCATTGGCTAAAGACCCTGAAGAGGGACCCCAAGAGGATGAAGCTAGAAATCCCTTGGCCAAATTTAAAGAAATAATCCAAATGGGGATGATAGCCTTATGCCGGGTCTTTAGACAACAGCATGCCCGAGAATTTTTTGGGTGGATGTACTACTTTTTGCTAGGTATCAGCATGGGCAAGGAGTATTTTGACTAGGCTGCCATAATCTCCAACCACGTGGACTCCCAGTTCATTCAACTAGCCAAGAAGAAGTTTTATATGACTTCTTATGTCCTCTAGGCCCTGGTGCAACAACAACACCACACCAATGGGTTGCTTACAAAGGGCATGCTTGGGATCGGCCTGGGACAGAAGGCCCCTTGGGACCACTTCCGACAAATACAATGGGAGGCCAGCTTCCCCATTTTTTGCTGAGTAAACGATGCCTTTTTTTACTACCACCTGCTCACACCCACCTGGGATGCAGGATACCGCCTGTCCAATAAGGCGATGAATTTGGTCTAGAGTTATGGACATTACTACATACAATTTCAATAACACACTTACATAAGGGTGACCGACTTCTCCAGGAATCTCTACTTGTTGCTCAAACATTGCTGGGACAAGATAATCCTCCTAGAATATTGCAAGCAAATGATGAAGCTGCACGCCTTCTTCGCTTTGAAGAAGGTAACAAATATCCCATTCCCAATCACTTGTGGAAATTATTCATGTAGTTTGGCTGCCGCAAAGGAGGTGAATAATGAGTTTAAGAGCCATATCCTAGCAGAATTTCACTTAGCACAGAAACACTTTGATCCGCATGGCAAGATCGTAGCGACACTTCCCTGGGCATCAGAGCCCCACCAATATCATATAGAAGACTTCTGGGAAGATTTCCAGGATGAAGTGGAAATCCGGGTGATGCAGGAGCATCATATGCTTCTCAGAGACACATTGGAGGTCCATGTCATCACAGAGGTCATGGAGCATCTCCTGAGATCAATTGGGCAATCCTTCAACCAATCATGGCATTTGAAAGCATAAAAAGTCATAATTTTGTATGATGCCTTGATGGACTACAATGTTGAAAAGTTGTAATTGATCCATGGAATAGGATCTAGTGGTTGTCTAGGGTAGAGAAGTCATTTGTTAGGGTTTAGTATGAAGTTATAATGATATCAAGTCATTTCATAAGTTGGCACATTCAATAAGTCCTCTAAACCATAGTTTATTGTTTTAGAAATTCAAATATTTGAATGTAATGGTTAGGAGGTCATTTTGGAGGGAAACTCCATAGTTTAAATTTTATAAAGAGTTAACATATGAGACCGGTTGGGATTAGTTGAGGGGGTTAGTTACCACCCCTCAAGTCTATAAATTATTGCTTGTA